>MU284241.1:0-52277 GCA_022478815.1 Daldinia bambusicola
TCCCTTGCGAACCCTGTACAGGGCTTATTAATAGTGTTAGGCCTGTACAAGGCCTCTGCAAGCCTTATAAGTTCGCTGCAATCCCCGCTAAGGTAGGTAGCCGGGGCTAGACTCTGGAACCCCACTAAGCGGGGTTCAGTTGGGAATTCTGCCGGTTCAGACGATTTGTACTTTTCGGTATCAACGCTTTCTTGAACATGTACGCACTATAAAAACGGTACGTCATAGGCCCTGGAGTTACCTGAAAAGGTGCCTACACAGCTACACCAAACTTTGTGGACTCGAGTTAGTGCACAGCTCCCGCAAACAGAAGGCGGTGAGTAGCTTCAAGGCTCTCGTAGCTTCCATCAGCTTCATCTACAAGGTCTCTTATTAACGAATAAAATAAATGTTAGGTACTTTTCTTAGTAAATCCTCCAAAACAAAAGAAAAAAACAAGGAAACTAAAAAGAAAAATTCCTAAAAACTTGGAATACCGACTGAAGGTTGACCGAACACCAATTCTTCGTTAAAAACTATACGTACGCGCCGACAATGGCTCAAAAGTGTGTCCACAAAGGTTGTGGCAAGGAATACACCGACCCAGACGAGACCTGCGTCTACCATCCGGGTCCTCCAGTCTTTCATGAGGGTCAGAAAGGTATGTAACCAGTTATATAGCCGGTTAGGTAATAAACAATTAAGGGCATTCGCTAATACAAGTCCACATTTACTACCCTTTAGGTTGGAAGTGCTGCAAACCAAGAGTCCTTACCTTTGATGAATTCCTCGAAATACCTCCCTGTACGGAAGGAAAGCATAGTACAACCGATTTACCCCCGGAGATTGAGAAGAAGGCACCGGAGAGTACAGATGCGAGTTCGTCCCTAGCTTCGAAACTCGCCGAAGCAGTATCTGCCGTACCCAGTCGCGCCCCTCTCACCCCTCAGCCTGCTCCTACTGCACCCCCGCCGCCTCCCGAGTCCGAAGATGACGACCCGTCTCTCGAGATCCCCGATGGCAAGGTTTGCCGTCGGAAAGGCTGTAATGTAGCTTACAAGAAGAGCCAAGGCAGGTCTGACGATGAGAAATGTGTTCACCACCCTGGCGCGCCCATATTTCATGAAGGCAGCAAGGGTTACAGCTGTTGCAAGCGACGGGTGCTGGAGTTTGACCAGTTTATGAAGATTGAGGGGTGTAAGACTTCGCCCAGGCACTTGTTCGTCGGGTCCGGGCAGCAGAAGAAGTCCGGCGCGGCCAATTCTTCCACAAGTGGAGAAGAGCTACTCGAGACCGTGCGACACGACTTTTACCAGACACCTTCGACGGCGATAGCCTCTTTCTTCCTCAAGAAGATTGACAAGGATAAGGCGACGGTAAAATTCGAGACTCAAGCACTTGTGCTTGACCTACCGACGACCGATGCGCAGCCTAAGCGTTATAAGACCAGCGTGCCCTTGTTCGGGCGCATCGACCCCGAGAAATCGACGTACAAGGTCCTCGGCACAAAGCTCGAAGTTAGCTTGTACAAGGCGGACGGCGCGAGCTGGCCCGTCTTGCGAAGCGACGAGCGACTGACAGGCGAGATCTTACAGGTCGGACGGGCGGGACGCGTGTAGTGGCCAACCCCGCCATCGTAATAGAATACTCGGCTCCCGGGAGCTACGGTTACTTCGGTCGAAAGAACTAGTGACTATTATCAGGATATTTACCTTAATAATGAGCGATTTGGAGCGAACGACGAGCATCTCAGGTGCTCTATCGCCTTAATCTGCAAGGTGCCAGGCTAATCCCTGTGCAGATCATAGCCCCTCTACCCCCATTCCGTCCCATCCCTTGTCGAGTCGGGAGATATTCGAAATCTCGCCAATCTTGCAAGCAAGATCGATGGTATGAAGACGTTCAGAGTTATTACGTATTAATCCTAGTACACATCGTCAGTATTGGAAAGAACAAATTTCACAATGAATTTTTTTTTCTTAATAGGCTCGCTTGTCCCCCCTCCCTTCTCTATATGACGCGTAAATACTCAAACGAAACTTTATGCCCCCAAGACTCTTCAGAAAGTTTCTTCGGAATTGAAGGTTCGTCGCAGCGTTAACTAGGCCGCTAAAAGGACTTTCTACACTCGTCACCGTATATCGTCACCGTATAATAGAAGACCTATGCGCTATGGACTAGCCAATTCCTTCTCGTGGCACCTCTAGATTACGCACGATGAACCGATCATTTCGATATTTGATAATAGCTAAGGAATACACGATCTACGCACACTAGGTACCTGCTTCGAATATACCAAACAAATTGAGTATATAAAATTGTACCGATTAAATAATTACGATTATTATATTTAACTAATGAGTTTTCATGTCTCGGTGTATAACGTGACTCTAGGTAATCTGTTGATTAAAGCTTTAGCATTTGGTCACGACTGTATGTATTTGTTACTCACCACTATATAACAAATGGACAACCGTAGTTTAGGATAATAATTATCGTGGACTCGGAAGACTCCCCGTATACGCAGTCAAACGGACGATGGACTTACCATCTGCTAGCCCGACGAAGCACGGCCACTTCCTAGCGCGTTCGTCGTCGCCCGTGTCCATCGCGAAGTACAGACACAATCCGTTTTCCGGGTCGTCGCTCTGGTCCTTGCCCGGCTTGGTGCTACCGCCACGGAAGGAGTTAGAATATCGAAATCGGCAAATAGAATAAAACTTACGTTGGGCAGAGGGCGTCGACGTCTTCCCGCTTCTCTCCCCCCTCTTCTTCCACGGCGGCACTACCGCCCGCCTCGGCGTCTCTTCGGGTCCGTCGCCGCGCCCGCGCCCGCTTGAAGACCATCCGCAGCGCGGTCTGGATGACGTGTCCGAACCCGGCGACGACGAGGACGGGAGTGCCTAGCGCGAGAGCCCAGAGCCTAGCGTGGACGATATTTAGTTAACATGCCCAGCATCACAACACAAAACGGGGGGCGGGGGGGATAGTCTCACGGAAGCCGGATATTACTGAGATGGTGCCAGAGCGCCAGCACGACGCCGACGATCGCGATCTCGGACCCGAGCTGCAGCATCGTCCACGTCGCCCAGTACAAGGCCATGAGGTCCTCGCCGTCGCAGAACTGCAGCGCGAGAAGGGCGAAGACTTCGATTACGAGGAAGACGGCCGCGAGGGAGAAGAGCAGCGTGCACCACTGCGGTGGGGAGGAAACGTTAATTAGCGATTGTCTCGTTGGGCGAGGAAGTTTCGGGGGTTTGGGCATATCATATCTTGATGTGGTCGTCCTTTCGTCAGGTTCTCGGGACAGACCGACTGGAGAGAAACAAACAAACAAACGAACAATGAGGGTTTCGGCGGGTCATACAGCAAGGCTAACTTTCACCCTCCTCCGGAATTCACCTTCGCAGAACCCCTTTTCTTCTCGATACATCATCGTCCTGTATTGCCATATTAACCAGCGATCTCCTTTGATTCAAACATTTACTTTCGCTCTGCTTCAACGAAGCATTCCGGGGACTAGGTAGGTAGGTAGGTAGAGAAGAGCGAACAGGTGGTATTGGTGTGGTGTTCACGTACGATTGATATATCCATGACGACACGAACAAGATACCGATCACCAGGAAGAACAGCGTCCAATAGATGCCGTCGAAATGGGCCCTATCGAGGCCGGCCGCGAATTGTGCGTAGTGCGGACATCTCAGAGGGTCGAGAGGCGTGAACTGCCCGCCCATTTCTTATCTTGGGGCTAGGAAATAAATAGGTACCTAGCTATAATAGAATGGAGGTTTACGTAGAATCCGAGAAAATGGTTAGAGCTAAGAACGGCAGTATATAGTTTTACTGTCGAGTGTTATATATATATAGAGAGAGAGAGAGATAAGATGGCTTAGATCGAGGCGTAAGGGACTGATCCGACATCTTTCGGTAACTTCTACAAGGAATCAAGGCTTCATATACTCGAGCAGCAAAAACATGAGGTCTCAAAGCTAGAGGCAAAGTGTAGGTGAACGCCAAGTACGGCCGAAGCGTACTATGATGCGCGTGCCCGGCCATACGAGTCGCGCAGTCCCTGCCTAGGCGTCGGGTGGGGAGACAGCCGCACACGCCGGTCACTTAACTTAACACATACCTAACATAAGGGTAAGAAACTGATAGCCTTATCTTTCACGTTTTTAGGGCCGAGATGCGAGTAGTGATGTAGGAAGGCTATGGGATTAGTGGGAAAGTCCAGATAACTTAATATCAACAGTAAGTTTTGCCATGCTTTCTTAATTCACCCCTACCCACATTATTTTACATGGATGCGTCGTGTTTCCGCTTCCGACGTCCGCGCTGAAGCGGAAATATTGTAAGGTTGTGGCTGATGTATGGTATGGCGAGCAAGATAATAAGCCGTTAGCTAAAGGAGGAGTAGATGATGCCCTTGACTCCTGCTTGTTACCTCATGCGATGTATATCCGAGCCTGAGATAAACCATAAACTGGTTTCTATAAACGCTCGCAGCGGCTCTGCAAGGAATAGATTAGGTAGGTAGTTAGACAGATGAGCGTCCGATCCACCTCTACCCGCTAGTAGTCCATTCCCTCCATGAGTTCTGTGCGGTCCAAGACCATGGCTCTTTGACCGATATACTCTCTGAGCGCGTCCCACTCCGCTCCCTCCTCCTCGCCTTGGCGCCACTTCTCCTGGAATCCCCACGCGCAAGCGATCTTATCCAGAGCAGCCCTCTCTTCTTCTCTTATCCACCGCATTCGTAGAGGTACTCCCGGAGCCCAGGTTACCCGCTTCATCTGGTCGTTTGCGGTCGTCAACGCCACGACACCGATCGACGCCGTAAAGCCCACATAGGCCAATATACCAGCGAATGCGATATTCGTCGCAGTGCCGCTGTCCATAGTATTTTGGAGGTCGGAGAAGTTTGTCGCAAGTACATAGGCCGCTAAGGGTGTTGCGGCAAAGGTCCCCACAGGTAGTAAGGCCTTGCGTAAGAGCTTGTTTCGGATGAAAGCTTTTGTTGCGTAGCCATTCTCGATGATCCCCACTGCCGCGTCTAAGTTTCTGGCCTCGATTGCCGTATCCAGAGCCTTCTCGATCACATGAGGCTCAATAGCATTTGCTACCTTGTTAGGATTCTGCTTCGCGTAGCTGATAGGCCCCTTGCCCTCACGGGGCATGGGCTTCGAAGCGTATAGTTGAAACACCCGGGGAAGTGTTTCCGGTCTGCCTAAGCGGGCTTGCACATCGACGTATTTCTCTAGTAGCTCTGGCGTTATGAATACGGGGGGGTGAGCTATAACCGCAAAGGCCGTATCGGATATCCTATCGATAATCTGCTTGACCTGGCTCATTATGGTTTCAGTACTAGGATTTATGAGCTTAGGGGAGTTAATGTTGTTTGTGTTATCCAGCGAAAGTAGCTCTGAAGCGGTTGAGTCGAACTCATTAATCATGTGAGCGATCATTGGTTTTACTGCATCGTCCAGAATATAATCGGCCACTATGCGGCATGCCTGGAGAGTCGCCCTCACATCCGCTTCTGGGGGTATACGTGGGTTTGACAGTACTTTTGATCTGCTTCTGTCTAGGTAAGTCATCATGTTAGTGACAGATGACAACTCTTCTCTCGCCGCCGTCTTAGGCGTTGCTCTGATCTTGCTATCATGTTCCCCCAGAGTATCCCGAGTATTGCCGGTCTCTAATATCTTCTTTCTAGTCGGTAACACAGCAGCATTTAGAAACGCCTTCTGGACTGCACTGGCTCGTAGAACATGTTGTACTATTTGCGGTCGATGCCGGGAAGTATTACGAGAGCTCAATGCGAGCGTTGTAGAATAAAACCGGCGAGTGATAATAGAATCACAGAGCTGGCAAACCGACTGCGGTCGCGGGACAGCGGCCGGTCGAGGCATCGCTGCTACTCCTACGGTCCGTAGGGGGATGACATGTGGTGAGAATAAGCCTGTGAGTATCTAGACACACGCAGACGCTCCGGCCGCTATGAGGTTGATAGCTGGTGATGTACTCGTCGGTTATCGCGAAGGGAGATTCAATTGAGCTTCGATAACAGAGATGTGATATTTGATTATCGTCTCCTATCTTCTTCATCGCATGCAATATTTAGAACAATATGCTACAAAACAAGTAACTATCATTTATGAAATACATGTACGTAGTGGGTCGAGACTTAGGGGCAACCTGCGCCACAATGTGACGACAGCGCGGCGGCTGAGAAAGCTTATGTTTCCAGCAATTCCAAAGAACGTCCAATGACTTTGTAACTTGTGACTTGTAACTTGTAACTTTACCTCATAGGTATTCTTACCTCCTAAACCATTGATAAGGTAACCTCCAATTTGCATTGCGCGTCGTCACGTATTGACCGTTCTTCTTCAATACTTCTGCCTAAATAGACATTACACATTCACCGTAGTAAAAACGGAAAGCAAAACATAATCAGTTCATATTAACTTTATAAACCACTTATAACCGATTTCCCATTTTTTTATCGAGTCGACACACGCACGGTGACGCTTACTATAGACCTCAACTTATAACAAAGCTCTCTCACCAACCCCGAAGCACGCTCCTCCATCTCGTCCGAGCAACCGAATATTCATATTAGAGATCCGGAGCCCCTATCTCCGAGATGCCTCCTCCACCTCCCCCGCCGCCGCCCCCGGGTATGGGAGGGCCACCGCCTCC
The DNA here is from genome assembly GCA_022478815.1 of Daldinia bambusicola. Classification (NCBI taxonomy): domain Eukaryota; kingdom Fungi; phylum Ascomycota; class Sordariomycetes; order Xylariales; family Hypoxylaceae; genus Daldinia; species Daldinia bambusicola. The sequence goes on from MU284241.1 coordinate 6,685, forward strand.
TCCCCCTCCACCTGGCGGACTGCCATCACGACCGGCTGCCGGTGCCGGCCGAGGCGCCTTGCTTAGCGACATCACGAAGGGAAAGTCTTTAAAAAAGACCGTTACGAACGATCGTTCTGCTCCTCAAATAGGAAAGGTGTCAGGAGGAGGAGGGGGGATGCCCGTTGGAGGAGCACCTCCTGTTCCTACAATACCCAGAGGAGCCCCTGCCGTCCCCGGCTCCGCACCGCCCGTCCCGGGACTTCGACCAAGCAATAATGACCACGATAGCGGTGGAATTGCCGAGCCCGCGCCGCAGCTGGCGGGTTTATTCGCGGGCGGCATGCCGAAGTTGAAGAAACGAGGTGGTGGTGTAGATACAGGAGGTAAGCAATCCTACAGCCTTGTTGAACTTGGAAGTGAACACTACGTACTGATCGTTTATACAGCAAACCAAAACGCATCATACCTAACCGACACAGACTCTTCAGCCCCGAAAGCGCCGCTCGTACCAAGGCCACCTTTCGGGTCCGCTCCCGCCGTACCAACTGTACCAGCTCGTGCCGTGCCCACGCCCCCGGCTGCCGTTTCCCACGCGTCCGTAGCGAATCTACGGAAGGTGATTAGCGATGCGCCGAGGCCAAGCTCGATAGCATCAATGGCATCAGCGAAAGGTCCTCCGCCACCGATAGGCAAGAAACCGCCTCCTCCTCCTGGATCCAGGAAGCCTTCGGCTCTACACTCACACTCCCATCCTCCTCCCTTACCGACCTCGCATGCGCCACCGCCTCCCCCGTCATCCGCGCCCGCACCCCCGGCTCCTCCGCCTCCACCACCCACATCGGCCCCAGCGCCGCCTCCTCCCCCGCCGGTATCAGCTCCCGCGCCGCCGCCGCCCCCTCCAGCCGCGGCTCCCAGACCTCCCCCGCCTACCACGACGCGATCCCAGCCCCCTCCTCCCCCGCCGTCAGCACCTCCATCCAGCTCGCCCGCAGCAAGCATCGCCGTCCAAGCAGCCCTCCGCGCAACCGCAACAGGCGGCCGCTCCTCCCCTACCGGCGCACCAGCCCCCCCTCCTCCCCCCCCGCCTCCTTCATCCGCGCCCACACCGCCTCCCCCTCCCCCAGCAGCATCCGCAGTATCCGTCTCGTCCGCAGCGCGGGACCCGTCGTCGACCCGCCAACGCGCGGGCTCGAGCCTGCGCTCGATGCTCGACCCGAGCTCGTACACGCTCGCGCCCAACGGCACCAGCGCCAGCGCCAGCGCCAGCAAGAGCCCGAGCCCGACTCCCAGCGCGATCCCCAGTCCGCGCCCAGGCGGCGGCGAGCGGTTCATCGTGCACGACAGCCGCTGGCGCTTCAAGGACGAGAGCGAGTTCCCCAAGCCCCGGCCCTTCCAGGGCGGGCCCCGCAAGTACCGCGCCGGCCGCGGCAGCAGCGTGCCGCTGGACCTGAGCGCGCTCTAGGGGAGCGGTCGAGGTAGCGGTACGGTGGTTAAGCCTACGCCTACGCCTATGCCTGTGGTTATGGCTAAGGGACGGAAAGATGTTAGGGTAGGAAGAGGGAGAGGAGGAGCGGAAAGGGGAAGGGGAAGGGGAAGGGGATGAGGAGGGAGAGAGGGGGGAACGAGAGATATGGAGACCGAGAAGGAGAAGGAGAAGATCAAGATTAAGAGAGAAGGACACGAGTGGTTAAATGTTCGTTGGTGAAGCTCTAGCTACGGTACCTGCCTATCTACCTAGGTTCACCTGGTAAATTCCTTCAACCACCCTAGTACCCTATGGACTTGAGCTAGATTTACGTGGGGAAAAGAACAGATACATAAGGAGGTCACTCGAGGTCCTGGGGAGAACTGGGATGGCAGAAGATACCTCGCGCATGTACAACACCCGTACGCCTGCGTACCTGCTAGTGATGTAGGTATTCATTCTCCGGCCCCTACCGATTCACAGATGGAAAACATTGAGGTTATATCACGACCTAATTAGAACAGCTCTCGATTAAGAGCCAGCAAAACCCAGCATTATAGAAATTTATAAGCATTTAAATTGGCGTTCTTTTCCCTAGCGTTCACTCATGAAGCGTAGGTTTGAATTATTAGGTAGACTACCTCCTAACGTCGAATATCCGATCGATTGGGATTAAACTGCCTCAGGTACCTGATAAAGTCCTCATTATGACTGTAGCCTTGCCCATTACGCAAATATCGATTGTGTAACATCCTATGAAAGATACGAACAAAAGCAAATGATTACCTATACCGTGTCACACGAGCAGAATAGAATAGAATAGAATAAAGGTATACAGTAGAATTCACTCAGGACGCCGATCTGAGCGCTAATAATCCCCCTTTCAAAAACATACGTTTTCATCTTCATGCCTTATAAAATAAGGTCAGTCGTTCATACTCCTTGGCTAGATGGTCCCATTACCAGTAACGTGACTTGGAAGTTGCTGTTGGTCCTGAAGGAGGCTCGCCGTGGATCAAACCATCTTGGAAATTATCTCCCCAAAAACCTACTCCATCAATCTGCTTTACTACTTCGGTTGCAGACGTAATAAGGTCGCTGAATGCACCAGTGCTTTGGAGCTGCTGAGGTGTCCAATTCACTTTCTCTCCCAGTTCGAGATCTCGGTTCTGTTGCAGTGCCTCATTGATCACCTTGGACTGCAATGAAACCTCATACCAAGTGGGTAGCTGGCCAAGCTGCTGATTTCCGGCGTACTGCTGGAATTGGATTGTTACATCTCCATTGTTATCACCAACAGTTCTTGGTGCCATGTCATGCACCTCGAAAATCTCGAGTACTCTCGAGGCTGATGACTGTGGATCATGGGTGTCAAAGGCTGATTGGACATTTCGTCCTTTCCTCACGTAAGTGGCAATGTTGCGGGTTCGGACAAGTAGTATCTTGACCTGATATACTCCCTTGACAACGAATTCCAGCAATGGTATACCAGATCCTTGGGTTCTGTCCATCACATTAGTAAAGACGTCGAATTTGAATTTAGCATAGGTAAACTTACATGACCCGCATATCATTAACAAGATCTTCGGCGAAGTCACTGTAGGTTTCTCTCAAATCTTGCAACTTGGAGAGAGTAACTTGGAAATCCCATGACCTCTTGGGACAATGCACAAAAACAGAGCAAGAATCACCATTCAGCTCATGGATTCTAAACTCAAAGCTCTTTGCATCAACCTCTAGAGTGAAATCTTGATGTTTTCCACCAGTTGTTTTAGCACGACAGTGGATCTCATAGATGGTGTGACGAGTATTCGGCGACCACAATCTTTGTCCCGAACGATCCTCCACAAATGAAATATAGTTGGCATCTCCACCATGTTCTGTGAGAATCTTCGTGAAGGTAAGATCTTGTGGTTTAACATGGTGTTTATCCAAGGCTTCTTTGATGACTTGCAGTGGCTTAGCCTTGCCATGAAAAGGGGTGTCCGCAAGACACACATGGTTGTGATTAACTTTTGTAAGACAAAGACGTCCAATTTCAGCTTTCAGAGATACCTTACCAGTAAAGACTTCCAGAGAGCCCAACATTTGGATGAGCTTTTGGGTAATGGCTTGGATTAATTCAGGATCGGGATCTGGAGCCTTGTGCATGGGTTTGTGACCAGATAGGAGGTCTCGAACCAGGACATTATTATCCCGGCGACCAGCTTTTTGCCTCATAGTAGAATGCTGAGACCTAGGAGCAGCTTGAGATTCCACTCGAATATCTCCTTTTCGAACACCGTTCCATATCTTGGCGAATGGGTCATCTGGTATGATTTCAGAGTCAGAGGTATTTGTAGGAATTTGCGCGTCCACCGGCGAAACCTTGATTATCTTGGTCATTTCAACACTGACCAAGAGCTCTTCCTGTTGTTTCTGTTCAGGCTTCTTAAGATCCGGCTCTGTTGGACGTTTTTGTGCACTGTTGGGGGCATTGCAAGGTTGCTCCACACCTAACACTGCTGGAATATGAGGTGATTTGGAGCCTACTGAGTGATGGATTTCGCCGACTAATCTTATGTCTGATCTTCCTGTGGTGTGCCGATTCTCATAGGAATTTTGCTGCGACCGTTCCTTCGTGATGGGCGGCTCAGAAGAATTGTAACCCTCGCTTTGGTTGTTTTGCAGATTATCCAGTATATCTTGAGTATGCTGGAGAACCTCCGCTTGTGTCCTGTATGGTAACTCGGCAGAATTGGATCCATTGCTATGATGTAGCATCAACTCTGGTTGGGGCAACCTGCTAATCCAAGAAGTTACTTGTGGATTGTTCCTGGGATTGGGTGGAGCATCATTCAAAGCATAAAGTCTAGATTTCGCTTTGTAGTGCCATATAGTAGGTGCAAATGCTTTATATGGCTCGTTCCTCCCCTTCTCCAGTATAGCAGGAGTTATTTCTCCTGGGCCTTTAGCTGGTTGAGAGTCGGTACGCGGTAGTGATACCACAACACCTCGCTCAAATATTTTCCCGTAGGCGGAAGACTTTTCACTCAAGTCATGGATTGCTCGGTCAAGGAAGTAAGATTTAAGGTAGGATCTTATCCCATGTGCCATGTAGGTGAAGACAGCAGGCTTATCCTGCTGGTCCTCTGCGTATATGAAGCTCTCACATCGGAGATTCGCTTTATACGGCGATACCTGAGCAAAATTAGTTTTCTTTCCCTCTTAGCTGCCTAATGGTAGATGAATAACAAAACTTACAGCCGCCTCTGCAAGAGTGCTCAGCTTTCGCATCGCACCATTTGTAGCTTCGACGGACTCGCCGCCGATGAACACGGCGAGTCCGTCGCCATCCAACATCATGGTGCAGCCTGTGATGCGCTGCAGTTTAGCTAGTACCTCGGCCGTTGCTAACTTCAAAGGGTTTGAGCCTCTTTTACGAAGCTCATTAGGGACCATCCACACCGCTCTTGAAGGAGCGGTTTGGATTTCGGCAGGCGCAGCTGCCAACATCGACTGGTCGATGTTATGCTTGCGACCAGCCTTGATATTTGCACGCCATTCCTTGACAGGAATGACTTTCGTGCTGGTGCACTACCCGATTGTTAGATACTGTGATAATGTGAACTGGGTTGATAGGAAAGAAGAGAAGGGTAAAACTAAAAAGGTGAAAGTAAAAAGAGAAAAATACAATAAGACTTGGAAAGGAAATGGAAAGGGAAGCTGAAACTGAAGCTGGGGTTGAAGGAGGTGGAGGAGTTGAAGGAGAAAAGGGACACCAGGGAAAAAAAAAAAAAAAAAAAAAAAAAAAGAGGAAAAAATTCACCAAGTCAGACGAAAGTTCTCTTTGGACCATACGGTCCAATACAGTCTGGCAAGCAGCCATGACCTTCGCCTCGTCGGCGACCAAACATTTGACCTTGGTCCAGGTTGTCTTCAGGTCATAAGACACCTGGACTGCCTGTAATTACATCAGTAAAGCCGGCCAAATAGACAAACCCGTTCCAGGCTTGGTAAAACAGCATATGAGAAAAAGGGGTTGAAACTTACCGGGAAAGCACGTCGGAGTTCAGTGGTGAACTCCTGGAGTCCTTCTGGGTGGAAAGCCCAGTTGGAAGCGAAAAGAAACACTGCGTCCTTTTCCTCTCGTGCAGCAGCGGCAGCTGCAAGTGCCTCCTGCTTCGCGACCCACTCAGGGAAGTCGTTTCGGAGTGCTTCGGCAACGCGCTCCGCAGCCAAGTCTCGTGCAGTAGATGAGTAATCAGACATGGCGATTTCTATCGCCAGAGATGTTAGCAATGATTTGATATTTTTAAAGTCTTTATTGATAAGTATATAGCATTTCATTCTATAGATAAGACATGTTTATACTAGTTCAAGAGGTGTTGTGAAACACTTACCTTAGAATTGTGTAAATGGTTGACAAAGGGTTCTCAAATGACTCTTCACTGGACTAGTTGATAGGAATAGCGAAGACGCGTTAAAACACTGGTAATAGTAACTGATGATAGTAGTCGATGATAGGGTGTGACACAGTATTATATTAGGCAGGAAAGGGGGAGAAGGACAAGACTTCTGGCCCTGGTAATGTTGGTAAAAAGAAAAAAAGGGTAACTAGTAATAAAGATGAAGAAGTAGTGCAAGATGTCACGAAATGAATGTTTGAGAGATGAAGGATTAGGCACGTTCTGAAAATGAAGTTGGGCAACAAGGTTCGCTTTTTTGGTATTTGAGAAGTCGCGTCGGCGACGTGTTAGGAGTCAGGATGCGGACAACTGCAGTTTTAAGACGCGGTGTTTTGGGGTTTAAAAAAAGAGCAGCAATCAATACCTCAAGTCCTGTTACAAATGGTAGATGATTATATCAACAGTGGTATCGAGTAGAATAGACAGTCGTGGTTGGATAAGGTGAAGAAGATTGACTGGATGAAAAGTTTGAAGTTGAGGATTGATTAAAAAAAAAAAAAGGATGTGGACTGCAGAGAAATTTTGGAGTAGGAAGTTTGGAGTAGGAGCTGTTGGTAGGAAGGTAGGCAAGTAGGTAGGTAGATAGGTAGGTACTTAAGGCACGTGGGTACCCAAACTTAGGTAAACAGTAAAGGGGGGGCGGGGGGGAAGGTGGTCTTTCAGGCATCCAGTATCTACCTACCTGGGTAGGTACCAACTTGGTAGGCTCTTGCCTGCAGCTAACCGTGCAAGGCAGTCCTGGTTTTGGAGGATGCCTGGTACCAAACCCCCCTATTTGTCTACCTGTTTGGTAAGCTGCCTACCTTAGGTAGGTACCTTACCATAGATGCATGCATGCTAGACCTGCATCAATCCTAACCCTGTAGGCACCTTTTCAGGATGCTTCCTTTGGTGCCTATGTACTTGACCTTTACACTTCTTGTGATGGCGATTTCAAGGTGAGTCCATGTTGGGTCGGTGAATGTTTATATGTGATATACGTTAGGGACATATGTGCATCACTGGTGTTAATTCAGTCACGCATCATAGTCTCTATATATATGTGAACATGTAGGTAGTGTATGATTATCCACCTAGTGCTTTTATACAACCATGAAAAGCAATATATTTCCTGCGGTGTGCAACTAGAGAGCATAAAAGTAATTTTATCATTGAAGGGGACTCTGCTCCTGTCCTTAGTATAGGAGCTCGTAGCTATACCTACCTATATACTAGAGGCATCCTTTGTCCTGCTATCAGTTATTTGAAAGGCCTTTTACAAGTGAATTAGCACCCCTTAGTTCATCCACAGAGTTATGTATAGCGGGGGTAGATCAAGGTTATATTATCCAGCTAAGATTCACGAAGCATGCTCGCCTATGGTAGAATTCAGTACCCCCTTTATACTTAATTTGGAGAATAGAATGTTAAGAATCTGATATGATTAAGCCTTATCATTCTATGTGTTGTATAAATAATTATTTATAGGATATCATATACTATTGAGCACCCAATGTTTACATTGCATATACAATTCTTAATTTCGAATCCCTTCGAGAGCTTGTTCAGATGTGTCCCCCCGGTTAAATATACTGACATACATTATAACTAATCACACTATATAGGTATCTACGTAAATCCAGACCAGTCATTTAGAAAGTATATGGTGAACACTTTTGTTAGGACTCCAGGTGAGACATCCATAACGTATGATGTATTTGGTGTGTATAGGCACAAGCTTCCTTCCGGAACAGCAATGTTGTTTACGTCCTGCTTGATCTCTGTCATAAGTTGTGTGGTATTTTACTAGTGAATAGTCAGATATAATAGTGACCAGGAGCTGGATAATATAGCTAGGTACACTCTATAGTCCCTAGAGTATACCATGTTCTGGAAATTTGATATTTGCATGCCAACTTTGTAGGTGTTAACGTTGAAGTGGACACCCTGGAGCCGGCGACGGGAACAGGGGAACTGTAACAGCAATCTTTATTTCTGAGCAGCATCGCCAGGCCTTAACAGTCTATGCCACATTGTTTTTTCTAGGCAATATGATGAAGGACATGCCTATATCCCACATGATCTTGAGAGTATAGGGAATATTGGAACTTGGGAATATGTGATGGATTACCTAGCTGATTTATATTATAATATGCCAATACATATAGCCATACCTGAAGCCCTATAGGAAAGACGTATTTGATAGAATATAACATATATAAGTAGGCAGGTAGGTAGGAATGGACAGAATGATGAAGTTGTGAGTGTATTAGGTAGATATGGGATAGCAATATGACATAGAAAAGACCATTGTTAGCTCAGCTAAATGACCAGAAAACAAATTGATTATCACATTCAGTAGCCCCTACACCCTTAATATAAAAACTAGAAGTTACCTCTTAATGGTATTTGGTGAACACGGCACCATGAATCTGACGGGTTATGTCCGTAGATAGTTACACGAGCCAGCTAGGGAGTAAGAGGAACAGCTTTTAGGAATGCTGAAAATTTGCCAATTCGGAGCTCTGATGATACTATATTCTGTTCAGAGATACCTAGAATTTTTTTTTGAACCGTGGTGCAGTGTAAAATACGGTATCTCATAGATCATCTGACGGTGAGGCATTCGGATAATTTGATTGGTTAGTTCGTAAAAAAGGGGGAGAGTTCTTTGCTTATGTAAGCCATCTCGATCGACGCTACAGCTGACTGTGATTTTCTTGGCGGCTAGAAAGCATAACACAGCCTGAGTTGAACTTATCGAAGATAACTATGAGCATAAGCAGACCTTTCATAGAACTAGCAGCATGTAATTCGAGGTAAGTAATCAAGTAAGTGCAATGATGACATTGGAAGTCAAGTCAATATTGAACGTCTCAATTCTAGTGATTATACAAATTCGATCTTGAGAGAAGAGCATGCTGGAGTGCTTGTAAATCTGCTGGCCACAAATGCTTTTCCTTCTATGGTAACTACCGACTAGTAACCTGGGTATATGCAATGTAAAAGGACAATGGAAGGGAGGGTCATTAGTGCGAACGTTCATATGCCTTTTGTGGTACTAGCTAAGGGCCTCCCTCCACCCTCTCAAATTTCGATCTTATGATGGAAACGGCAATATCGCGGATTGCCGGCTCTCGTTCCAATTCAGAGAGCAGCCGTAGAATATTATTTACCTGGAACGCCAATCCTATTTATCGTAACATATCCAGACCAGAACTCTCTTCGAGCATCATTTACTGACCTGGCCATAGTTGCTAAATTTCGTCAACCATCGGGGCTGCAGTATAATATCAGAAAGGGCATCGCTGCAAGGTGTTGCGAAGGGTGGGAGGAAATATTGTTGTAGTTGAGTGGTATCATTTCGGTATTGGCTGCATGCTCGAACTGCTGAAGCGCGATGCACCAAATTGGGAGAGAGGGAGGAAAGGGTAAACGTTAAGGCGAGGATGCCGTAATCCCGAAGCTGTCATTCGAGTATGTGTTAGAAGGTAATTGCTACTTCCTGTCGAAGAAGAGCGAGTAGGTATATGCGATAATGTTGCAAGTGTCCAGAGAATTTGGAGACGAGAAGGGCAGCGCGGCGAAATTATTGAGTGCATCACTCAGCACCCTTCACATTTTTCTTCACATTAAGCGCCCACTTTAGTTGACCGAGTACGCGCTTTGCCTCCTCAAGCGTTCTCTCTTGCTCTTCTTCTCTCTCACGGGCGGCTTTCTTGATGTCCTGTAGCGATTGCTCTTGTTCGCGCTTATAGGCCTCGAATTGCCGGGCAATTTCATCCTTTTGCCGTTTTAGGTCCCGAATATTTCCATCTTGTTGGTCACACAAATCGCGGAGGACGCTGATTTTTTCATCGTCCGCCTTGCGTTCTTCAACCAACGTTTTGATCTTGTCGTCAAGCCCCGCCATAGCACGCTTCACTTCGTCGCCTTGATCCTTCCAATGTGACGAGATAGCATTATATCGACCCTCCATCAACGCCGCATGCATGTTAGCCTCCTCTACTTGGATTTTGGTGTCTCGGCGGCTCTTCTCCATCTCTTCGCGCCACGTTCGTTCTCGTTCTTGAGCATCCGATGTGCGCTTCTTCTCGAGCTCGACGGTAGACTGCAAGTGCTCGACTTGACGTTCCTTACGACTAAGTAACGTCTTGGTCACCGTGGCTTCTAATAGGCGGCTCTCGTAGTCTGCGACCATACGTTCCATCTTGTCTTCAAGTAGCTTGGCTGCCTGTTTTGCTTCCTCGGATTTGAAACGTTCAATCTTGATATCCCGTTTCAGGGCCTCATTCTCGGATACCAATTTGTTAATTACTCTGCCCGTCTTTCCAAGACCAGCCTTCCCAACAGCGCCATCCCATTGCGGTGAACTTCCTGGTGTGCCGCTTGGCCGGCCCTCGAGCGTCGCTGTCTCCGGAACCTGTAAAGATAAGGTTGCGTCCTCCGCCATCTCTTCTCCGGGAGTCGTGTCGTTTGCGGATAAATACGGGTCTTCACTTCGTGTTATTGGTAAAGGTGGCCCTAGGCTAGGTGATTGTGGTTTTAACCTCACAGTCGAGCTGCTTTGTGCTTGTTGGGAGTTATATGATGTACCGCTGACATTGCTATTAATAGAACTAGAAAATCCGCTGTTTCGCGCGGACGGCGACTCTGACGAGATATCTGAAGATGCTTCGAAGCTAGGGACGGTGCGAATGGTGGAGGGTATTTTGCTCTTGCTCTTGCCGTTAGGTGAGAAACCGGAGTTGGCATAGGCGTTATATTTCGACTCTGGGCTGTGAGTACTCATGATGTTCGAATCGTGGGAAGTATGCGCCGGGTTCGTTTTTGAATTGGCACCCAGTACACTATCATCTGCGTGCGTAGGTTCTACGGAAGAATACATTAGCTAAGTTCTATCACCATCTGAGTAAGAATATAGTAGGGATTTTGCTTTGTCCTAATCAACGAGGCTAGGCAAGGTAAAGACACAAAAAAGTTCGCCCGTCTCCGAGACAATGCTAATGAACGGTTTGTGGAATAACAATAGAGACGAGTAAATTATGCAAAGACGTAGGTTGATTTATGTTCACCTTTTTCAATAGTTTGTCTGCTGGGGGTTGACGGCTCTCGACTAGGACCAGAATGTGCTCGGGAATTTTGTAACCAGCTGGGCATTTCTCATTTCCTATTTTTTATTTTGTCATCCGCTGGGGAGATGTCACGTCGCCTTGCCGATGCACGACTATCAGTGGCGAAAATATCGAGCAGTTGATAAGCGCCTTATGGTTTCTGGCGTTTCTACTTCGTTTGGTGCTGGTTGTGTGGGTAAGGACAGGTTCTGAGTTCGAGTTTACACGCGGTGGTGCCGGGATGTTATCCAGGGGACGAGGGCGCAAAATCGACGTCAGTCAAGATAATAGGTAATAAGCCGGGAGTACTGAAGTACACTAGGGGCTGTAAAACCGCGCTTCGCGCTTCGCTATTCGCTAGGACGATGCAAATCAAGTAGTGTAAAATATAGCGCCGACTACAATAAAAGGGTAGCAAAGGTAAAGACAAAGAATATAGAGAAAGCCGGAGCTCTTCAACGTTTGACCATGCGCTGAACTTGAATTTGGTGTACGGATTATGAAAGTAGCAATCCGAATTAATGGGATTTCAGGGTCGAGTTAAGACGAAAGACCAGCACTAAATCACACATACCCCATGTTTATGTTATTATGTGTATTATTATGCCACGGGTCAGATCGCGGGCCTCCTCAGTTGTTGTTCTTGTTAAGAATTGTTTAGTGACGGTAGTAAGTACGAGGGTAGCATTGCAGTATTTACGAATGGTCGCTAATTATGTACCTGAGCTTGACCAGACAGCCAGACAATGGAAATACGGGTACAATGGTACCACTAATATGCTCGCAGCTAGGCCTAACCGTTTGTATTTCGCTAAAAAGCCACGCGTCAGCCACCTTCAGCCAGATTTGAAGGATGCCGGGGTACAGGATAACCCCTGACTAACGCCTGTCCGGTCCCTGTCTAATCCCCTTCTAATTCTAATCCCCTGTACGTGTCATTTGACGCGTTTTGGCATCTCTCGTTATCCCACTTTGTAATTACAGCGTATCGATGTCCCGGCAACGGCGACGCACAGGACATCATCCATGCAAATCGGCTCTTCCCGACGGATGATACCTACTTAAAATGCCGTATCATGTCCGCTCCCGAAGCGCCGGTATCACCATAACGTATCAACGAGAGTATTTCGTCTCATACCTCATTTTTTTTTTCTTTTTCTTTTTTTTTTCTTCTCTCTCGAATAATAGGTATTTATCTATATATCTGACAGGTCATTTGTAGTAATCTTTCTCTCACACCTTTGCAGCAGCTCCATCATTTTCTGGTCCTTCTCGACGCATTCGCGTTTACGATAGCGAACGGGAGAGTGCGCATGAAATGACGTCGCCATTTATTTTCAAATGAGCGATTAAATTTTGTAGACGATGCAATCTGAGACTTGAAAGTACCTAACCTTAGGTACCTAAAGGTAGGCAATTTCCTCCCTATTGGACTCTACCTTAGGTACCATCGCAGACCTCCCCGGGTGTTTATTAGTGAGCACCTCTTACAGAATTATAGCGCTTACACAGCGATGGGGTGGTCACGAAGCTCAAAGAGTGCGTTCGGCCTTTCGCCCCAATTCTGCTACTAAACTTCCAATTGCAATCAACTCTTGTTATATTAAACAGGCATTGTGATTATAATTAGGTACCGAATATGATATGCGACCTCTCTCTCATGGTCTAAAATTGTAGGATAAAAACTCGTTTGTCAAAATCTGCCCTAACCCCTTCGAAATGGTAACACTCTCCCCGCTTGACGAGCTTATGCCCCGGGGCTACGTCCGCCAGATATTCTTATTTCCCTCGACGCATGCTTGCATCTTTGATACACTCAGGGAGGGGCTGAGAGGAGTTGTAAATGATGTACCCTACCTTCTTTCCGGTATCCTCATAGACGAGGATCCTCAACATGTCTTGCTCAGCGATCCCTACCAAACTCCAGAGGACCTCTGCTACAAACAAGACCTTTCAGATATTCTTGACTATGTTGCTCTCAAGGGGCAGCATTTCCCTCCGTCGGCGTTCACCGCGCCGGGAATTATACATCCCGACACGCAGCCCCCGTTTCCGAATCCTGCACCGGTGTTCCGCGCGGGTGTCTCGCTTATCAAGGGCGGATTCATTCTGTGCGTCGCCGTTCATCATTGTACCACCGATATCACTGGATTTGCAGCTTTGCTGAAGTTATGGGCCTCTTACTGTCGCACAGGCTCGTCTGCAGGAGCCGGGTTTGATCCGTCTTGGTTAAACCGCGGGGCCCTGGTTGAGAGATCCAATGCCCGCAATGCAACGACGCCTACTTCAATGCCTAAGCTTCTCCACATACGAGAACTTGATGAATATGTTAGGCATGCCGGCTCGGTACCACTATCGCCTGGTGATCTTACGACTGGCATATTCTTCTTCCCACAGACTAAGCTGCAGGCTCTGAAGCGTGCCGTGAACAAGCATATCGCCTCTCAGAGTAGTATAGGCTCAGGCTGGGTCTCTACCGGCGATATTCTTACAACGCTGCTTTGGAGCGCTACACTGGCTGTTGAGCAACAAGCATCTGTCTCTGGACCTGGTGTTATAGCTAAGCAGAAGAGCACCAATACGATAGGCGTCCCCGTGAATTTCCGCTCTCGTTTAAACCCGCCCTTGCCCCCAAACTACCTCGGCGCCGCCTTCATGATGACAGCTGCCACAGGTCTAGGAGCAGATCTAATATCACTTGCCACAGAGTCCACTTGTTCTACGGATCACAGCCAATTAGACTCTACCTCGATCGCAAGACTAGCCGTGCACGCCTCAACAATCCGGGCTTCCCTTCGTGATGTCGACGAGCAAAGCGTGCGAGATGTACTAGCATTCTTAAACGCTGCTCCTGATGACCATCCACCAATCACATTAGGACCGCGCCACGATGGCATATCTATTGTCTCATGGGCGGATCAAGGTGTGTACGAGTTGGATTGGGGCGAAGTGGTTGGAAGATGCGAGTCAGTCAGACTGCCTAAGTTGGCAAACAAGAGATACCCTATCGTCCTCCCCAGAATCCCAAATGGTCTAAATAGTGAAGAAGGAGGCTTGGAGGTAATTGTTAGTTTCGACAGACAAGTGTTACTCAAATTTGAGCAGAGCTGGCCCATCAAACGATTCGCGACTGTTCGGTGTCGTTCGTAGAGGAAAGGGCGCATATTACGTTTAGTGACGGTGGGTGATGTTCAGCATACTCATGCAATTATTTTATTTATTTATATTCCCTACAACTAGCTATTGGTTTGCTTCGCCAGTGCGATCAGCTCTTCGTATTCGCCGCTATTTTTCAACATACCCCAGAATGCGCCCTCAATGTCAATCAAGTCCGTCGGCGTTCCAGCCCTATGAAGATGTCAGTAACGAGCCACGACTTCAACAGAATTACCCAGCTATTATGCAGCCAAGAGGGGGGAGGGGTGGGGGATGAACATACTCTATAACCTTCCCTTCTTCCATAACAATGACTTGGTCATAATCGATAACAGTCCGCAGACGGTGCGCGATGGTTATAATAGTCGAGCCCGCGAACTCCGACCGGATGATCTGCTGCATGCGCACGTCCGTCTCGTGGTCCACGGACGCCGTCGCCTCGTCCAGGATCACGACCTTGGAGCGCCGGCACATAGCGCGCGCAAGCCCGAGGATCTGCCGCTGTCCGTTGCTGAAATTCTTGCCGTTGGCCGCGACTTGGGTCCGCACCGAAACTCCGCTGTTGGAATGCGGGCTTTCCGAGTCGTACATCTCGGTCAACCCGCATGCGGAAAGGACGGTGTGCAGCTCGGCCTCGTCGAGGTGTCCTAGGGGGTCAAGGTTCGATCGAATGTCACCCGAGAAGATTACCGAGTCCTGAGGCACGAAACTGATGCTTTCCCGCAGACGCTTGAGAGGGATGTTGCTGATGTTGACACCGTCAATCTCGATACTACCGGAAACCACGTGTGTGGAGCGTAGTAGCGAGCGTGCAATGGTGCTCTTGCCACTGCCGGTACGGCCGATAATCGCAACTCGCTGGCCAGACAGTGCATTAATCTTTACATCATGCAGGATGTCAGGGCCATCTATAGAGTAACGAACAGTCACATTCCTGAACTCCACGTGGCCATTCGTCGGCCAAGCCGCAGGGACTTCAGTTGCTTTCGTCTTCTCTTCCTCGGGGTTTACCTCGGGTTCGACTTCTGCGTACTCGGAAACCCGCTGGAACGAGTTCAGCTCCACTTCCAACTCGTTCATATTCCTCACCAACGTCAGGATAGTCTGGCTTAGGCCGATGGCGTTGGTCAGCGAGAACCCGACAAGGCCCGGAGACCCGGATTTGTAGTAGGCTATGCACCCGGCCGCAACCGCAACGGTCGCAGCACAGAAGTCCGAGCGGATGGACACCCAGCGGTTGCAGTTGTACTGCGCCTCCATCGCGCGCATGTACACGGCAAGCTTATCTGCAAGAAGCGTCTGGAAGACATCGTCCATGGGCTGCCGAGCTCTAATAACCGCAAGACCGCCAGCAGAGTCGCTGAAATGAGAGAATATAGGCGAGTTTTGCACAGCGCACAGGCGTTTGATCGAAATCTGGGCGCGAGCGTAAACCTCACCGGTAGCGAAGCCAAGGAGACAGAAGAAACCCGCTGGTAACGCGAAAATGGGCATGATGGATGCAATGCTCGCCAATCGCAGGACAAGCCTGATCCCGTTATCGAGTGTCATGCGCAGCCAGTCGACTAGGAGGCTATCCATAGACTGTATGTCGACACCGAACCGGTTGATGATACGACCGACAGGGGTGTTGTCGTACCAGGCTATAGGGGCATTGAGGACCGCAGCAACCAAGCGCTCGTGCATAGTCTTCGCCGCTTTCCAGCCTCCCCGCTGGTAGATGTAGTTGTTGAGGAACTGGAGGAATATGAACGCCATAACCGTGCCGATATGAATGAGAAGATACGTCGTCGCTTTGGAGGAGTAGTCGGGTTTAGTTGATAGTCCCGTCCAGATCGACAGCCAAAACGTGATCGAGAAGTAGGCTATTTGCACGAGGAAGGTATTTAGGACCGTTAGGATTGCGGCGATGTAGCCACCAAATAGTAGCATGTATCGAACAACTGTTTACGTGATTATGATGAGCATAAAAGTCCTTGCATGGGAGCTGAGAAGACTTACCGAATCCTCGTGGGACGCGCCCCGACGCCCTCTTCTCATCTCTTGCTGTATCATCTACGGTCACCTCTTGCGCTTTGTACTGCGTCAAGTCAGGACTTTCACTCTGTACGAAAACTCCTCCAGTCGGAGGGTTCGTAGTCGATTGCGATGAGGAGTCAGTTGCGATCTCTTCCTGATGCGTGGTCCAACACGACTTGGCATCTTTAGATGGGCTCTTAGCGTTTGTTTTTGTCTGCGAAACTCGCCCCTGAGCCAGCGACACCACTAGTTCAGCATCTTCTATAGCTGTGGTAAAATGCGTTACCAGGATGACTGTCCGATCATCTAGAAGCCCACTGCGGAAGCATCGCTCGTAAACTCTCGACGCCGTGTGGGTGTCTAGCGCCGAGAACACGTCGTCCAGGAGAAGGGTCGAAGATGACGAATACAACGCCCTTGCTAGTGATATCCTTTGTTTCTGGCCCCCTGAAAGGCTGGAGCCCTGCTCCCCGGCATGTGTCAAGTCGCCCGAAGGCAGTTGCTCCAGGTCTTCAACCAGATCGCAAGCATAGAGAACCTGCTTATATCGGCACTCGTCATACGGGCTATAGAACAGAATGTTCTGCCGGATGGTGCTGTTCTGTAGCCAAGCTGTCTGGGGCACGTAGGCTACATCTGGAGGGCAGGTAGCTTTTCCGCTTTCGAGAGTTGTCTCGCCCAAGAGTGACAGCAGCAGGGATGTTTTGCCGCTGCCGATTGGTCCTGTTACTACATTGAGCGCTTTTTCGCGAAATGAAATAGATATATCACGGAGTCGGAATCCAGAGGATCGTGTCAAGCAGAAAGTTGCGTTTGTGAGTTCTGGGGGACCAACTGGGAGGCGTTTCCTTTCTTCGGCTAGTTCGAAAAACTTGTCGACTCGTTGCAATGACTTATGGCCCTGCGCTACCCACTGAATGACCTTGGAGAGCCATACAAACTGCGCACGCAATATTTCCGTAAGAGATAGTGCCGTGAAAGCCATAGGGGCTCGCAGCGGTCGGTCGGTAAAGAGTACAAACGACGTGAACATAGCAAGGAGACTGACAAGAGAGAGCATATCGCCAGCCATGAAAATGAGCATGGATGTTACATTACGTTTCCAGATTCGCTGTTGCTCCGTGGCGCGAATAGCATTCATCATCTTAGCTGCCACGTCTTCCCAAGCGAAGAACTTCAGAGTCCGAATGGACTGCAAATATTCCGAGATTCTCGACAGTCGGCCATCTGTCACCTCCATTACCAACCCATGTAACCGGGACTGGCGCCCAGAAAGTCGGGCAGGGAGCGCGGTTAAGGATAGGAGAACTGCAACACCAACAAGAGATGACCACCCCAATAGCTGGTATAAGAATGTCATAGCTATTGCCGCCGACACCGTGCTTGCTGTTAGCGAATAGAATATGTCGGTCACATTGGCAATCGCGTCGGCATCATATGACAATAAGCTCTCCATCTTAACAGAATTTGCGTTCTTGTCCTTTGCTTCTGCATCCCCAGATCCGTTTTTGCCATGCGAGTCAAGCTTCCCTTGCATACTATTGTCCACTCTGGCCCATAACATTGTCTGGTATATTTCTTGAATCATGGTCGCTTTTGATAGTACCAGGAGCCGCGTACCGGCGAATATGGATCGTTGATAGCAGATAGAACGGGCCATAGGTCCTAAGAATAGGAGTGCAATCCACACGAATGGGTGAACGACGGCAGTGGTCGTGTCAGGGTCTTCGAGGTAGCCCAGGAGGTAGAACATAGCACACGGTGCCAAATACTCTGTCATAGCGGTTGCAACTGACCAGAGCATTATCGTCTTGATATCGCTTCGAAAGGTTCGGCAGAGAGTCCAGAATGTCTTTCCACCTTTCAAGCGGGCTTGCCGCATACGTTGTAGTAATGTCGTCGGTGCATCGTATGTCGGCAGAGAAGGAAGATCGTCCATAACCAAGTCCCGGGAGAACCCCCGAACCATGAGATACGTGAGCCATCCGTACGAGATGTAATATGAAAACCACGAGCAAGTTTCCTCGGCAGACGGTTCAGCGTTCATGTCACTTATACCCTGACCTTCAGGGTTAGGCTCCTTCCTTCGTACAAGACGTGGAGAGACGAACGAAGCCATAAGTGCTGATGATAGACAGGCGAGCTTAGCATATTCTATACTTGACGGGCTGTTGTGTGGACCAATGATCGCGATGGGCAGTAGGAGCCTGATAGCCTCGAGAATGGTAAAAGCCGTCACTATCAAGTTCACGTGGCAGCTTAAAGCAATACTAGTGGTCTTCAGCCTCCAGGCGAATTGCGAAATACCCAACAAGAGCAGATAGCCCAAGGCAAGTGATTCCGTCCAGGATCCATTTTGTAGATTAGAGTAGAACGTCAGAGATAATGCTGCTGCAAGAAGGGCTACCTGCGCAATGGCATACTCGGGCGGTGCATACAGCCTACATATTTGAGAGGCACGGTGCTTTACAATGCGGCCATACAAACCATTAACCCGAGCGGCAGATGCCAATAGTAAAAGAAGGGATAACCCAACGCATGCGAGCTGTAAGTGACCAGTGCCTATAAAGTTAGATAATTTGGCTGTGCGGTGTTGCCATATCCCACTGCAGACTTAGTTAGACGGATTCGGATATAAGTGAACAGCTGTATGGTGATGTACATACCCCTTTGGGGCCTTTTCACCCAATGGGATCCCGAGGCCTACAATTGGGATCTGCGACACATCGGAGTTCATGGGATGCTGGAGGAGAACTCGATGCATGTTCGTCCTCGTGGTCGTAGAGCATGTTTGTGCGTCTCGAGCGTATAAGTCGAGGGAGCCAGGGGACCAAACGCTTTAAGCATAAGACGACGATGAATTACCTAGGCTCCTTTTACAACTCGGTTTAGGGACCATCCGCTGGCGGAGTTCACTAAATGACCGCTTCGAATGACGCTACTTTTGGGGTTAGCCACGTTCTATATGAGAGCCCAATAACCCTAAAATAGGCTTATAATAAAAATGCAGCGCTGGAGAACACCGGCGTCGCTAGTTGCTATCTGTTATTGGACATGAAGATGCCGACGCGGTCTTGTCCGAGAGGCGAAGGCTCGATGAATGCGGTAATTCGTATCCGATTGGACACGTTGAACCCTGTCGTATTTTATACTCCATACTCCATACTCCCTCATCCAAGACCGGTAGCAAAGATTATATTAGAGGCTCTTGAAGCCGGCGTAAAAGCTGGTGGATCCTAAGGCCGAGACCCAGTTCTTAGATACGATACTTAATACAGTGTTCATCGCACTTTGTCCATTGTAATGAGCTTGTGATCTATCTATCTATCAGTCTGATAATTGGTAATTGGTAAGACATCGTCCGCGTTATCATATCAACTGACAGTAGAGGAGGCTACTAATCTGATATGCCTATTTGTTAGATATATGTATTAGGTATCCCTTGAATACAGTAGATAAAAGAAGATGGATGTATTGCTGTGCTAAAGAGATAGTAGCATCATTACAAACAAATTTCGGACTCGTAACAGTTTTCCCCAAGTTGAGCGATGGAAAAGTTTCAAGCAAACGTTCACTACAAGCGCGGAAAGCAGTCCGACAATTTCAGATATCCGCTTTTGTGTTTATTAGTTTCCCTCTGCCTAATCCCTTTATATTTTAGTCCGTCATTACGCTCAGGAGTCAAACATTGCTTACACAAATCGCGTAATAGCCAGCCATATTCTAGTGATCCGGAGAAATGGTGCCCTCTGCCAGACGCCGTAGCTCCTGAAGGCGACGGTTTAAAGCCAAGTGAGCATTTCATGAGCTCTGAGCAGCTGCAACTACAAGTACAACGGCTCTCCGCAGCTGTGCGCGTCCCAACCGAGAGCTATGACGATAACGGTGACGTCGACGAGGATCCTCGCTGGAAAACGTTCGAGGACTTCCACCAGGTGTTGGAACAGCTATTTCCGCTTGTGTAAGTGGTAATCACTCGCAAATTGAAGCCCACTCCTGGTTTCTTTTCTTTACCTCCGACGTATCCTTATTCTTAGAAACGCAGGCACTCGCAGCTTGAAGTTCGCAGGGTAAACCGATATGGTCTTCTATATACGCTTAGAGGCACAGATGCTTCCAAGAAGCCCATACTGTTGACGGCACATCAAGACGTTGTTCCCGCGGGACCTGCTTCCCGCTGGACATATCCGCCATATGAAGGATATTTCGATGGGTCATTTATATGGGGCCGAGGCGCGGCCGATTGTAAGAACGTCCTCATCGGCATACTCTCGGCTATTGAAGATCTTATTTCTCAGTCGTTTGTACCCCTCCGCACTGTTGTGCTCGCTTTTGGGTTTGATGAGGAGACAGGCGGTGTCAGAGGCGCAGCCGTATTGAACCAATCTCTAGTCCAGGAATGGGGTTCGGAATCGTTCCTGTTCATCCTGGATGAGGGTGGTATGGGCATACAAAGCCAGGGGGATGTCCTATACGCTTATCCTGGCGTAGGTGAGAAAGGATACTACGATATTCAACTAACCCTTGAGGTTAAGGGTGGCCATAGCTCGAGACCCCCAAAACATACCGGTATTGGTATCATGGCAGATGCAATCGTAGCACTGGAGAATGAGCCGTATGCCCCCCGTCTAACACATTCAAACCCGTTTCGCAGGGTATTGGAGTGTAGAACGAAACATTCTCCCGAAGCAGTGCAACCATGGCTGCACGATGCTCTTCTCAGTGGAGACGAGTACGAAATTGCCAAGAAGCTCGCTGAAGAAGAAACAGATGAGAAATGGCTAGTTCAAACAAGCCAGGCAATTGATGTTATTCACGGGGGTGTTGCGGTGAATGCTTTGCCTGAGAGTATCGAATTTCAAGTCAATCATCGCATAGCACTACACGAATCAGTGCAGTACATCAATAATCATATCCGAACAGTGCTGGACCCCATTATACAGAAATACGAGCTAGAACTTCGCCTTGAAACTAACAACTCCTCCTATACCGGGGAACCAGACCCAGAAACTCCTTCATCCGGGATCTTAAAGGCGAAAGGTTTGCAGGTAATCGACATAGCGCCGATATCAGCAACGGATAACAACGTGTGGGGTGTTTTTAGCGGCACTATACGACATATATTCGAGAGTGCAGAAAGTGGGATGGGCAAGACTGTTGTCCCGGCTGGAAATATAATGACAGGGAATACGGACACTGTTCATTATTGGAATCTTACGGACAATATATACAGATTCACCCCATCCAGGAACGGGACGAGGTTAAATCAACACGGGATCGACGAGCGGATGGGTCTAACTGCTCATTTGGAAGGCATCAGATTATATTATGGTAAGCGATTAAATGATGATACGATATATTTAAAGGTACATAGCACTAAACTTTTGGCAGACTTGATTCGAAATTTTGATAGTTGGGAAGACGCGTAGGTAACTCCAAGTCGTCAGCTTGGATATATCAAAAGTGACGACTACAATTGATGAGAGGCCAGGATGTTAGAGGGATAAATGAGCCAATACTTCGTCGACAGGTCATTATAAGGATATGCACCTTGATCTACCAGCAGCTCCGCATGTAGGTACAGCAGAAAATCTCGAAGTTGAATTTTTCCAACTAGGTACCTCCTAATCATGTCTATGAACTCCCCAACGCAGATTACACATAAGAATGAAAATTTAAACTCGCTACTAATAAGGTATCTAAGGTAAGTTAGATTGAGCCTAACAAGAAAACCTGCTCTTCGTAAACCTGCGGGAGCCAGGGGTAAAAAAGTACATAGAAATCATCCTAGTTTTGTGTCGCATAGCCTCGGCCAGATAATAAGGGCGACACGACCATCACACTAGATACTACATCATAACACATTAGTATCATTCTTTTTAGCGGAGAAGCCTTTGCTGGGCTTATTGCCTCAGATGATGAATAAGCCCGAATGTTGCTTCATCACATCAACGTAGTTGACTCGGACTCCTTTGGTACTCTGGATTTTGATGACTTGCTCGAGCAATAAACGGGTTCTGCGGAAATTATCCCCCCAAATCTCAGCTTCCGTAAGTGTCTTAATTACCCAATCTTGATAAACAATATCCGTAGTCTCAATGCCGGCTAAGAATAGAAGGCGTGGCCAGATATTCTGCGGTGAAGGCGGACGCAATCGGCCGACCAGTGATGCTAAGCGGACGATGTAAGTCGCTGCCAAATCAGCTGGCGTGAGCTGGTTCCGTATGTTGGCAGACACGGCAGCGGGGACCTCCCTGTGGTAGTTTATCACGACACTATAATATGCCGCAAGGAGTACTAGGCAATTGAAAGATTTTGTCGTAATTTGGCCAGCAAGAGCGCGGCTTGGCTCGTTAATATAAGAAATGATTGGTGCAACGGAAGGATCACGATTAAACCGTTCGCGAAGGGTAAGGAGCCCTAATTGTACCTGGGACCACATTGCAACCGGTGCGGGACCTATCCTGCGATGCAGCTGGACGATCCGGCTATCCAAGAAGTCAAGCTCCAACGACAATCGTAGAGAAGGCTTAAGATCTTCTGTGCTGGCAGGCAAGTTTGGAAACGCAGCATCTATAAAATTGTAATCTGCAAAGAAAGACTCGAGATTCTCTAAAAGACGTCCCGTGCCACCTATCCAGGCCCCCCGAGAATCGTATGCACCTAACCAGACTAGCATCCGAGAGCCGATGTAGCCGAGCGGCGTTACCTCTCCACCAGATTTCAGGTGACGACGATGAGCGTCAACGAGGTCCGCAATAAAGTCCAGATGCTGGCAGAAACCAGTAACATCACGTGCTGCAAGGAGTTCAAACTGGAGGGCAAACCAAATGGTGACAATGGACCGTTCAAATTGGATGGCAACAGTTTGATCTTGATGCAGCATCGAAATGGCAAGCGAGTATCGCTCCTCAGCCTTCCTAACTAGGTCAGGGTCAGGCCTCGTTTGACCCAGATGCAAGGCTGTCCACGCCATTATGGTGTTGAATAACGGTGCGTAGAGAAGGGCCATACTGGTAAAGATATGGTTATAGAGATTCTCCCCTTCCGTGCTACGTATCTTGGAGAAGCCAGTCATGACACTCATGTAGTGTTGGATAAGACTGTGGTCATCGGGTCCGATAACCACAGTAGCATCTTGGGTATTCGAAGTACTTGAAATACTTGAAATACTCGAAATACCTGGAATACCTGAAATAGGTCCCGGAACCTCAACCTGGCACGGCTCCGAATCTGGCTCAGACGATAACATTGCATTCCCTGGCGTGTTTGGAACTAACCACTCTTCGCCGAGTAGGTCAAAATTCATGTTAAGGTCAAAGAAAGCCGGTACGTAACCAGGGTTTATTTGCGGCTGAGCCTCGTATACATCTAGCTGTGAGATACTAGTATTTACGATAGCAGGTTCTGGAACCGCCCTAGTCTCGGCGCCATGTTGGGACGGCGGGCCTCCGGGGGGGTTCTGAACGGGAGAGAGATGCGGGAGGGTAGTAGAGTGGTCCGGCCTATTTACGCCGGAGATCGGGTCTACATTGTTCTTGGTATTTTCCCTGTGATCTTCCCTGGGATTTTCCCTAGGATTTACCTGGGTATCTTCCTTGGTAGTGTTATTGTCTTTGGGAGCCTTTTGTTTGGGCTTGGCTTCCGTAGCTTCAGAGGCAATAGACCGCGAAGAAATAGATTGCTGAGACCCTTCAGACGAAGTAGGTTTGTCTTCTACACGCGACCTGGTGTAGCGAGAATTGACAAAACGTACACGATAACGAAGGGTATCCGTGGAATTCGCCCGATTAGGCTCGTAAGAACAAGGTAAAGATAGACGCGTACATGCGTTACAAATAGGCTTCGTCTCGTCGCACCGTACCTTGCGACGGCGGCAGGAGGAACAACCAGTCTTGGACCTCGCCGGCCGAGTTCGATTCATGTTTGTTGTGAGATTGGAAGACTAACTTGTTGACTAATTGACGGGTTAGGACAGGATCCATCCTACTACCATAGTACAGGTTTGGGTACGGGTTTAGACCGGGTAGAGACCGGGTAGAGACCGGGTAGAGCGGTAGAGGGACCCTGACAGGCCTGAACGAGCCAACGACGGGTGGGCCTGTTCCCACTTTGCGGGGCTTTTCGGTATAACTCTTGCCTTGTTGGGGCAAGCTGGGCGAGTTTGGCGAGTTTGGCGAGGAACGAACGATCATCTCCAGATATAACTTTTACAAAACAAATTGCAACTTCTTCCAACTTCCTTCCAACTTCCTTCCCGCACGATACCGGAGGGTAGTTGCTATCTACATGTACCTTAGGTAGGGGCCTAGGTTGTTACCTAATGCATTAAAGGTATAGTCTAAAGTTTAATGTTTATAGGAAGTTACTGTCGGGTAGGGTAGGTATACGCATGTCACAGATAGGTGCCTCTGCAGGCTTAGATAAGATACACCTATCAACCCCAAGAAGCAGTAGCTACCCCCCTAGTCGCCTAGGAAATTTGCCAATGAGGAAAATCAATGCAGGCAATATCGCCTCCCCTGTGCCATTGCCTCATACAGAATCATATGCATAGCTCTTACCAACGGAGGTAACGATAAAAAAAAAAAGTCAAACTAACAGACAGATAACATGGAAACTAAACACTTCCTCAACCCACCCAGCCTTAACTTAACTTAGCCTCAGCACCAATTTCTCCTCCCGCCTGGTCTCTCTAGTGGCGGTATAGAGATAAGGTGCGAGACAATCACAAGTAGCTTTATAAGAGCTATGACGGGTAGGCCATCTTGACAATTACTGTACCTATCAATCGCCTCTTGATACCTTCGTTGATACCTTCGTTGATACCTTCGTTCTACTTTGATTTCCCCCTTGTTCAATATACCCTGGATCCAAACACGCGACCGGACAGTAGAAATATCCAAGATGGAGAAAACTTCGGATAGAACCACCGCAGAATCCGTGCCTGAGGAGAGACCCGATGATGTCGACAACGCGTACGAATTCGCAAAGGAACACCCTGTTGGACCCTTGAGTGACGAGGACAATAAGCGCATCTTGCGTAAGATTGATTTTCATCTGCTACCGCTGGTATAAGGAGACCTCGTCGATCTTGTCGCTTTGACCAAATTGCTAACGATATCTGGCAGATGATCATCACTTATACTCTGAATTTCATGGACAAGAATGCCCTCTCATATTCCGCCAATTTTGGTCTTACTACCGATAATGTGCGTCTTAACTCTTTAATGCAGTTCTCATTTGCCATGCGACGCGACGCGACTAAGTCTTATTTTTATTTTTTCAGAATCTAGTAGGAAATCAGTACAACTGGGCCTCGGGATCCATTTTCTATCTTACGTATATGGTATCCCAGCCTATTGTCGCTCGTCTAATTGTTCGCTTCCCTATCGGCCGCTTCGTCGCCGTTGCGACTACACTCTGGGGCGCTGTGTTGATGACCACAACAGCGTCGCGTTCCTTTGCTAGTTTAATGACCATCCGTGCCATCCTGGGCTGTCTTGAGTCTTGCATTAACCCTGCCTTCATCGTTATATCTTCTCAATGGTGGACGCGCGACGAACAACCCTTACGCATTTCTTACTGGTATCTTGGTAATTCAATAGGCCAAGTCTGCGGTGGACTTCTAGGCTACGGCATTGCTCATATTACGAACCCTAACGTCCCGAATTGGGGTTGGTTCTTTCTCATTTTTGGTGCAATCACTATTTTCTATGGCGCTTTTCTCTTTTACTACCTTCCTGATTCGCCATTGAATGCTCGTTGGCTTTCAGATCATGAACGTGCCCTAGCTGTCGAGCGTGTTCGCGTCAATCGTACCGGAGTCGAGAATCATGTGTGGAAATGGTCGCAAGTCAAGGAGTGTCTATTAGATATACAATGTTGGATCCTTGTAGCAACATTTTTCCTCGATGATATTCCTGCCGGTGGGGTCGGTTCTTTTGGGAGCATCGTGGTTAAGGGATTTGGTTACGAACCTCTTTACTCGACACTTCTCCTAGTACCCTTGGGCGTGATCCAAGCTATATGTGTTCTCTTTGGAGGTTATATGACAAGGCGCTTCAAAAACATCCGAACTTGGCTCATCGCTGGTATGTATTCTGGACAAAACAATACCTTTATTTGTCCCTTTATAACTAACCGGCTATTTAGGTTGCCAAATACCGGCGCTCATCGGAGCTGTTCTGCTCTATACTTTGCCTCGAGAAAACCAGCGTGGATTACTCGGCTCGTACTATGTTGTGCAAACTCACGGTATAGTCGGCACACTCACCATGTCGCTAGTATCTAGTAATTTTGCTGGGTACACGAAGAAAGCTACCGCGTCTACGATGATGTACATCGCCTTCTGCGTCGGACAAGTCGTCGCTCCTCAGCTCTTTATCCCAAGTGAGCAGCCAGCATATAAAACCGCCTTCCTGGCTGCTTTTATCTGTTTCGCATTATGCATCATATTTACTATTGCTTTGCGATTTTACCTTATCTGGGAAAATAAGAGACGTGACCAGCTACACTTGGCAGAAGGCGAGCTCAGCAACGCTAATGACGAGTTCCTCGACCTGACGGACAAGCAACAGAAGGCCGTCTTCCGTTATGTTCTCTAGAGAAATAACATCTGCTATTGGGGTCATTTACTGGCAATGTCAATTTGCCCCTCAGGAGGTAAGAACGACGTATATGATGCATTTTATGGAGTTATTATACCTATCTACAGCACCGATGTAACGGATGAAGGCGTTACTAGCGGGAGTTTCTAAGCGATCTTGAACCTGATCGGGGTGTACGAACACACTATTATCTATGCGAATCTCCATATATAGGAGAGGGAAAAGGGAAGGGAAGGGCAAGAATGGCAGCAGGAAATTATCAACATACAAACCTATTATTCTCTTACACAGCAAAGCTGTCTCTTTATATCTATATGTCATGCCATCTTCGTAATACCCATTCGCAAGAATGATATCAAAATACCTAGCTAATATCTCACGGCGGTTGGTTGTACGACACATTACTTCGAATTCAATACACCTGTCAGAAAGCGAGAGTACCTATTCATATCAGTAAACCCAAGCATTGTTAATTCGCGGGCTAACAACGTTAGGCGTGGGGTTCCCCGGATTGTTAGATCAAAATGGAGTCAAAATCAAGGATATGCTCCTAAAACCTGGAAGGGTTCTAGGATGTAAAGCATGCCCACGTGGTTTGACGCCGTCCTGAATCGTTTGAAACCGAGCCGCCCAAAGCGCCCTCTTAGATTGTGGGTAGTCCGAGTAGTATACGACCGGTTCCATAGCCGCGGGCCCAGACTCCACTGACGAGGATACGAACTGACCAGAATTTTTGCGATACGCAAACTGTACTAGGTATTCCCTCCCTTAAGATCGGCAATCATGACATTTATAATAACGTTACTTCCAAATGTCGCCCATTTACAGATTCTCGGCTCGTCGACTTCCTAATGCGGACTAATAACTAAAGGGTGGATGCCATTTTCTGGATAAGGGTACGACGACGGCTTGTATATATACGACGTGAATAGAATAGTCTTGGCAATTCCGATGCTAGCTTTGCTTCTTGGACAAATATGTAAATCATTAAAGATCATAGATGAAAATATTAACTATTAAGCCACCTAGTATAGAACTGTTATAGATAATTACTAATTCTATTAAGACATGGAGAAGAGGAAGAAATGGCAAGGCCATCTTCGTCACCGGAACCGGAGTTATAATAACGATATAGCCTCTTTCGGCACTAAGAACAACAATGTCTTGATTATCATCGTCACTGCTATTACAGCGTACTTTCTCGCGAGCCAGTGGCACGCGTATCAACACCCAGGGGATCGCAGTGTCATACATCAAATCAGCTCAGAAGACCTGAGATACGGCCTCGAGCAATGCAGTCTGAACAAGCAACATCCGGTCGTAGACAGGAACCTAGCAGCTTCTCGTCTAGCGACGAGATCCGCAGGGGCTCGCACTATTCTGCACAATGCCACGCTTATCGACGGCGACGGCACCGTCGTCCCAGACTGCGTAATCGAAATGCGCGGCGGGATATTTACAAGAGTCTCAAAAGCCACGCAGGGGTTTTTGGAACCGGCTTCGCTCGACGATAAGGTCGTCGATCTGCTAGGGCGCATCGTCACGCCGGGCCTCGTGGAGATGCACTCGCACGCCGGCGTCCGCGAGACGCCTCAGCTGTGGGCCACCGAGGACGTCACCGAGATATCGGCGCCCGTGACACCCTGGGCGCGCGCCGTCGACGCCCTGAAGCCCCACGACCAGGCCATTCCCGTCATCGCGAGCGGCGGCGTCACGACCTCGCTGGTGCTGACGGGCGCGAAGAACCTAATATCCGGGGAAGGCGTGCTCATCAAGATGAAGCGCGGGAGCTCGGTCAGCGAGCTGCTCGTTAATACGACGGAAAGCGGCAGCAAGCCCCAGAGATACCTCAAGATGGCCATGGGCGAGAACCAGAAGAGACAGTTCCAGAACGTGCCTGGGGGGCCGTCGACAAGACTGGGGGAATCGTATTGGTTCCGCAAGGCATATGATAGCGCACGACGGGTAAAACAGGAACAAGATCGGTGGTGCGAGGCTGCGTCGACGGAGAAAGGGCTCGCGGCGATGGCGCGCGAATACCCTCGCTCGCTGGAGTGGCAGACGCTCGTCGACGTTCTGCGCGGCGACGTGCGTGTTAACGTGCACGGCTACGAGACGGAGGATATGCTAGCTATGTTCGACCACGCGGACGAGTTCGGGTTCAACATCACGGCGCTGCACCACGCGCTGCATACGAATCTAATCATGGACCAGCTCAGAGATAGGGGTATAGCCGTTGCCGGCTTCTCGGATTCCTGGGGTGACAAGAAGGAGCTTTACAATGTTAGCTCTCGGCTTCCGGCTATGATCGCTGAGCATGGGATACCCCTGGCTCTCACGCGTGATCATCCGGCGGAGCATGGCCAGTGGCTGCTGTATGAGGCGCAGATCGCGCATCACTTTGGTCTCAGCGCGGAAAGCGCCATTTCGTCTGTCATATCGGTGCCCGCTCGTCTTCTGGGTATTGATAATCGGTAAGTGAAGAAGAATAAGTCAGCATTGGCAGAGCAACTTTTTACAGCCCAAGCTGAGGCGAATTGAGCCGAAACTAACGGCTCTTCCTAGACTTGGATTTGTTAGGCCAGGTTACGACGGCGATCTAGTAATATGGAACCGCCATCCCCTACAAGTGGGTGCTACGCCCCTCGAAGTGTATATCGATGGGAAGAGCGTAGTCCGCGCCTCAGACAGTTTGTGGAAAGCGTCGGAAACTAGTATATCAGATCTGCGCAAAGCTCCTACGTCGCGACCCAGTGATACGCCTAAGAGTGCATGCGTACCAGGCCAATCTGATATCGTTATTCGCGGCTTGGGAACAAGCTTCATTGGCGCTGAAGGGTTGAGGAACGAGAGTCCTGAGACGGGAAATATAACGGCTGTTGTGCGCGCTGGCCGAGTTGTTTGCGTTGGTGGAAATAAATGCGACACTGTAGCGAGACAGGCTATTGAAGAGCAAGTCCCCTTGATAGATGTGCGCGATGGGTACATACTCCCCGTAAGCCATGACCTTGTCCTTATTTCTAGGTATTTCAGCAGTCTAACCGAAGTGTAGGGCCTTACGATTGTCACACGACAACATGGTCTAACTGAAATGCGTCAAGAGCCGTCGACATCCGACGGTGCTTCAACGGGAGATGACTACGAAAGACCGCTCTCAAGCCGGTTTGGTATCAAGTTTGATGGCATACATGTCGAGAGGGCTCATCGAAGTGGCGTAACTCGAATTGTAACGCCTCCATTGACAAATGGCTTTTTCCATGGTATTAGCACTTTATTCCGGTCCGGGGCAAAAAGTGGTATGTTTGCCCATTTCATATTGTAGTTCTATAGAAAGCTTGAAGACGGCGATATCATACTATAAGCCATACTGACTACTCCTACTCTTAGTCCTCGACGATGGAGCTATTGTCGAGCCTAGCGCTGCTTTGCACTTTACAATCGGACATGAAGCTAAATGTAAGTTTTAGATCTACCCCCCTTTATTTCGCTCATCGTCCATGTCTAATAATTGAGTTAACGAACCAGCATTTCGAACACCATCTATAACATCTCAAATAAGCCGGCTGCGCGACCTCCTTACGGTCAACAAACATATCCATCCTATCTACGAAAGCGCGGCAAACGGTGAGATCGCCGTAGTAATCCACACGAATAACAAAGACGTCATTGCACATATGATAGCTTTGAAAAAGGAGACAGGCGCTCCCATTGTCATAATGGGAGGGTCAGAATCGCACCTCCTAGCTGCTGAGCTGGCAGAAGCTGAAGTCCCGGTTATCGTCGCACCGTTTTGGGGTTGTGAGCCTCTCTTCTGGGACGCTCGTAACTGCTTACCGGGCCCTCCCCTAACAGACCGGTTAGGGCCACAGGTGTTGATAGATGCGGGCGTCAAAGTCGGCATATCGAACTGGGACGACACTAACAACCATATTCGAAACAGCATATGGGAAGCTAGCTGGGTTGCAGGGCCAGGGAATCGGAGTCTAGCACTGGATCTTGTATCTAAGAACATTGAGGATATACTGAGGCTTCCGCGAAGTAAGGATTTTGTGATATATGAGGGAGATCCGTTTGAGTTTGGCGCTCGTGTCGCTCTCATCTTTGAGGAGGGCAAAGTGCAGAGGTGTTACCCGGATGTCGACTGACATACATGATATAATGACATGAAATGTATTGCTTACGTCTTATACCTAAGTAATGTAAGCTGCTAGATACCCCTATACATCTTGCTCTGGTCATTCATACCTAATGAGGTATCATTGACGTTGACGAACCGCAACCGTGCACCTAATTCAAAGACACTGTGCGTACTCGGCGTTTATGACCAAATTTTATATCTTCCGGGAGATGGATACTGGATTATGCTGGATTAAGCGATCGGGGAGTTGGTTTCCTGTTTCAGCTGGTCCGACGGTACGAGATTCTTCGGCAATGAATTATCTGATGGACACCACTACGACAACTTACACGATTCATACGTGGCAGACTGAGACAGAGGGTAATGGAAATTAGGATTTTGATATCCGTTGACTACAAAGTACTAGGTAACAAGGTCTACTTTCTATTGGAAAATTGCTCGGAAATTGCTCCTAGTGACCTTCTTGGTTCGTAGTGACAAACGAATCGGATTGCTCTTTAAGATGTTCGTAGTGAATTCTTACCGCACATGGCTTGATTTTATAAAGGCCTACAAAGGTTCCCCTAATAAAGACATCTGAGCATAACTACCAACTCATGACATTTCTCGTCACTTCTTTGCTGCTAGCAGAACATGGGAGCATGGCTCCTGTTTCTCCTAACCTCTTTATATCGACTTCGAAATTTACTTCCATAACTTGACGTGCTTTTTCATTCTAGGTTTTGTCCAACTAACTAACACCAACGTCCCTCGTCCTGAGTAAATGGAATGCCGATAGTCCTAAGTCTGATCGTGACCGGAAACGCACACCATTCCTCGGTTACATGGGATTAAGAAACTGTCGAACCAGTACTCTAGGTATGGGAATATGTTACGAGAATCATGATTACAAACACCTAGCAAGCCACTAAACATCATGAAACTGAAAAGAATGTGACGATGGTTGTCTACCTCTTACCTTTCTGTTCATTGATGTGATAGTGTTAGATTATGCCCTTTTATCTAGGGATTTTCGGACCCCCGGAGAAACCTACGATAGCACGTTTCTACGAAGAAAGAAATACTTACACCGAAGGACAACGACCGCCTGCAAAGAAAGACATATTCATGAATTATAGCTACCTATATAGCTCACTGACGCAACGCAAGAGAAGCCGTCGAACAGCAGCAGCAGACTCCCCATCAACCCAGAAAGCGATGTGCAATCCAGGATCGAGGGGTAGCCTATCTGTCCTAAACTAAAGGATTATTAGGTTAACTAGGTACCTAACCTAGCAACTATAACTATAGCAACATGATTCCGCATCCTCCTCAGCTGTCGTGCATGGAAATGCTTTCCCAGCCTTTCCGAGCGCACCGACCTAGTGCGTAATTACTGCGAGTCCACTCAATTCTCATTACCTGTCTCTCGACTATTAGGTATTATGCGCGTTCATTGGCTACGACCTAGAGTCGACGATTACCATGCATCCACATACATACCTAGGTATATATCATATCGTTCGGACTTGGTGTGGAGGTCTTATGATCTTAGTGACCATCTCCGCTGGGACGCGAAGATCGGCCACCGGCAAAAGAACCACCCCGGCGGGAGTTGGTTTGCGGAGGCGGGATTGCTGTCTGAGGTCTATTCGCCTGAGGAGCGGCGAGCAATGCATTGTTGCCGGGAGCGGGCATGCTAGATGCTCCGGCGGGTTGTTGCCCACGGGGCTCGGCTGCGGGGACAACCCGGGTACGTGGGCGGCCTCGTGGTCGTCGTCCGGGTTGGGGCGCAGCTAAGTGCTGCGTCTGAGCTTGGGCTTGGGCTTGGGCTTGGGCTTGAACTTGAGCTTCGGAATTGCCGGTTGATGCTCGTTGAGTGGCAACACCAGGGATTTGCAAATAGCCAGATTGTTCCTGGGGAGCAGCAGGTGCGGGTGAAGCGGTCTTCTTGTTGACCAAAACAATGCGCACTGCTTTCTTCTTCTCCTTGGGTTGAGCCCTTGGTGCATCCTGGGAGTACAAAGACACCTGTTCTTGTCGAGTTGCCGCAGCTGGAGCAACCGCACTGCTAAATTGTTGCCGCCGCTGCTGCGCGTTTTGGATCGGCTCTTCGGCGTTCTCCGTGGTAAGGTCGGGGAATCTAGGCTTCTTCGGGGCCAGAAGCTCGGCCTTCAGTCGGGCCATCTGCTGAGCCTCACTCTCGCGTCTAAGTTCTGGTTCAGGCAAGGCTCGAGGCTGGGGTTCTAAGGCGGGCGTAGGTTTGAAAGTCTGCGAATTTGTCTCTTCCTGAGTCGTAGACTGGGTTTTGGGGCGAGCCGCTGGATAAGCCTGCGGTCCAGGCTTCGATACGCTCTGCGGTAGCTCAATTGCGTCGTGAGGTTCCTTTCGCTTTCGATCCTGTGATGCCCTTGTTAGCATTGATGCAGCGGCGCTTGGAGTGGCATAAGAGCTATGCTCTTCATTCTCCTCCTCGATCTCTTCATCACCACTGGCGGCATATAGACTGTTATCATTGCGAAACGGGGGGTTTGCCATATGTTGGTTGGGCGCAATCCCGGGGGCGTGAATCGGTAAGGATTGGACTCTGAATATGGGAGAAGGGTCGGGGTTTCTAAGGGCCTTAACTAGGTCATACTCCCCCTTGGCACAGGACACCACTAGCTCACCATTCCGTGTGGACAATCGATGGAGACCATTTCCAACTAGTCGGGGAAGCATTTTTCCATCACGGAACACAGCCATGCGCTCGTTGAACACTATCCAAGCTACGTCACTTTTCGCGCGGGTTGTTTCTCTATATCGGTTAGGGTGGATGGTATGGTCCGATGGTACGAATATATACTCTCCCCCACGGCCGGGAGGGCTCTCTCCATCTTGTTCGTTTATGTGAGCCGTATCGAGGTTCATCTTGCGACCGCTTGGGGATATGACCAAGTAACCCGGCGGAAGATAGATCTGTAAGAGAGCGCCATACCCCTGCTGGTTCAACTCTCTTATGGTCGGGTCTTCGGTTGCAGGTAGAAGACACATAGCATCTTGCCGAGGCTGCAATAACAACTCGGGGAGGAAGTAAGCAAAATCTATGTCGTTGACGGTGGGGCGTCGCGGAACGAGGTTATCGACTACTGCCCTTTCGACCACTCGAGTACAGTGTGAGATCGTATCATCGAAGAAGCTGCTGCTTGGAAAATCAGCCTTCGGAGACTTTGGCAACTTCACAGCATTGTCGCAGATGATGAACTGATGCGATTCTTTGCATTCTGGAAGGGGAGGATTGATTACGGTATATGTGCCACCCTCTTGTAGCTGCTTTGTGCCCTGGGGGCTGATCACGACAACACCAGCAGGCAATCGAAAAGAATTGACTGTCGAAAAAAGCCGGCCACCCTTCGCCTTGATGACGCTGGCGGAAATGGCAACCGAGTCTGTAGACAGCGAAAAGAAGCGCTCACCACCCGAGTTCTGAATAACTCTAGCTTGCGAATCCTGACGTCCGTGCGGTAAGAACTCGACGGTCGGTTCTATGTATTTCATACTTTTGGGGATCGCGTCGAGTCGCAGATCACTAATGTTGATCTCCAACGGCCACTCGTGAATCTCTCGTCCGTATTCCCTAAGGGATCCCGAATACTCTCCGAGGCCTCTGGAAAAAAGGTACCTGCAGCCATGGGCGATGGATTCTTCTTTCAATACAAAGGAGTTGGGAAACAGCTTCTGTCGTCTCTGGATGATTTCTCTGACTTCGTTGCTGAAGAGTTCCAGCTTGTAGCAAGCATCTTGCAAAGATCCGAGGTCATCGGATAGGATTTTGAGAATAGCCTCCCTGACGGTGTGGTCAAGAAGGGACCAATAAGGCTTAGATGTGAGCGGAACCAATCTTGTCTTTGTTGGCGTGGTAACCTTGAGCATAGATGGGTCTATACATGAAGGCTCACCGGAAGATCTCGCAATACCGTTGAAATGGCGAAGGTACTCAGGGTGGAGAACGAATACTTCAGAAGCATTATCTCCTTGTTTGCCAGATCGAGGTGTACTTGGTTGTGTGTCATCCTCCTTATTCTCACCATCATCCCCGGTTATACACAATCGCGATTGCCAATCCATGGAGTTGGCTATATGGAATGTGCTCAAAGCTGCGTCAGGAAGGTATTTTGACGCGTTTGTGTCTCCTAATACGGTGCAATAGCCACGAATAAGGGAGGTAACGTGACTAGGAGTCAAAATGGAGGTCAGGAACGAGAAGGGACAGATCGTCTGGGGAAAATCAGGGGCTGTTGTGTTTTTGACTAAATATAACGCCCACCGATTAAAAGATATTTTGACTGCAAGGCATAGAAGCTCTACCAATATCCTAGTATGGGCGTTACGGATATCTTTTGCAACTGATGATTGTAGCGTTGCTTTAGAAAACGCGTAAATATGTAACGAAATTGGATGAGAAGCCGTTTTGATTGTCTAGAGAAAGTGTAAAAGGGAAGGTCGAACGAACTGCGTACTCTAGGCAACTTCCATGGCCGTATGTGCATGGAAGGCGGCAATGTTGTCGAGGACGTTGGCATAGCTGCAGGATGTTTGCCTGCCTGCCTCACTTGCCTGGGTAACCAATTTGCCCTAAGGGACTTGCATTTACCTTGCAGGCGCCGTACCTGTACATCTTACTCTAATTAGGAGAACTACAGGCTGTTAATATCTTAGTTATCTACTTGGAAACATCCAAATAACCGGCTGGTCGAAAGAAGACATCTAAGAATACGCAAGATAACTAGGATTCTGGCTTCATCCGTGATATGTGTATTTATATGAACGCTCTGGGTCTACTTTTAAACACTAATCCTCCTAGAAAGCCTCTCCTAATTTGAAGGAGAAGAACACGACGGGCACATATTATGGAGGAAACGGCATTATTATCCCATTGTTTTGATACCTCATCATGAAACCATGTGTTTGATAGTTTACCATTTGGCGATTTAGTCACCAAGCATGTATTAACAAGGAACATCGCTATATGGGTATATTTTATATGGAACAGACTCACTAGTTGCTTTGAAAGGCCCTTCATGCTAGCCTGTCATCATTAGTAGAGCCTTTGTAGTTGTGGTTTCATTGCCACGAATTAGATACGTTATTGACGGTGAGTTGACCCAAGATCCTAATATCACACAGTTGAAGATTAGGAAGCATAATCTTTGTTCTAGGTCAAGTACGGTGCACCATTAGTGCAAATCCGACAAAACAAAATTTGCGTAACTGCAATACCAAAAAATTTAATTAATTGGTTGTAATAAAGGTTATTATTATTATAAATAATATAAAAAAAATATTAAAAATATTATATAAATATATAATAGGGTAGTATTAAGTTAAGAAAAATATAAAAAATAAATAAAAAATTTTATATAAAGATTTATAATATAATAAGTAATTTTTTTAAGTTAAAATATTTTATTTAAAATTTAATATAAATGTTTATTAAAAGGAAATTATTTTTTATTAATGTATTAATAAATTAATTAATAATATATATAAATATTTAATTATTAAAATTATTATTATAAAATATATTTTAAAAAAAAAGTTATTAAAATAAAAACTTTTTTAAAAATCTTATATAAAAATTATTCCTAAAATAATAAATTATATTAAATATTTTATTTTCTATTATAAATATTAAAATAAATCTATTTTTTAAAATTTTTATTAAGATAGTATTAAGATTAACCTTTAAATTTTATAGTTTATATAATTAAAAAATGGGATTAAATAATAGTATTATATAAATAAAAAATGTAATAAAGTTTTAATTTAAATATAATAATATATTAAAAGATATTTTTAATATAATATAATTATAAAAAATTATAAATAATTTTATTTATATAATTTTGTATAATCTTAAATTAATTTTTTTATGGGAAAAAATTATATATATTAAATATATAAAAAAATATATTTTAAAGAAGTAAAATAACGATATTATATTATATAAATTAATTATATGGATTTTTAAGTTTTTGGTTTTAATTTTTTTTAATTATTAAATAAATATATAAAGTTAATTAATTTTGGATTTTAAATAAGTTTTTATATAATATTTATATTTATATTAATATTAATATTATAGATTTATATTTATATTAATATATATTTTTATTTAATCATTTAAATTTACATTAATTATTTAATAATTATAATTATTAATATTTTAAAATAATATTTTTATATAATATTAATATTTAAGATTTAATTTATTTTTATTAAAGTAAATTATAGTATAAAAATGTTATTTTAAATTAAAGCTTAAGTTATTTTAATAAATATAAATTATATAATAATATTATATAAAAATAAAAAAAATAATATATATTATTATTAATAAAATATATAATTATTTTTTATTCATTTAATTAAATTTAATATAAGAAATATTAAAATTAAAATATAGTAAAAATTATTTTATATTAAATTTATAAATTATTAAATTATAAATATTTTTTATATTAATATTTTATATAAAATTAATATATTATAAATTTTTAAATATAAATTAATTAATAATAATTTATTTATTTTAAGAAATATTAATAATTAAATTATTATATATATTATTTATAACTTAATATTTTAAAAAGAATTTATTAAATTTATAAAAATTTAAAATAATTATAAAATTTAAAAATAAAAAAATTATTTTTATATATAATTAAAGATATTATATAATTTATATAATATTAATATTAATTTTAATTATGATTTTCTTATAATTAAAAAGAATTAATTATATAAAGTAATTAAAATAATATATAATTTTTAAAATAATAAAATAATATAAAAAATAATTAAAAATATTTAATTATATTATAAAACTTAATATAAAAAGAAATTATAAATAATTTTATTTTAATATATATATAAAACTTTAATAATTTATATAAAATTATATAATATTAAAATAAAAGTTATAGTTCTAGTTAATTAAATTATTTATTAAAAATATAAAAACATATATAAATAAATTATAATATTATTTTATATAATAATTAATTATAATAAGTTAAATTATTATATTTACTTTAAAATAATTATCTTATATTTAATAACAAAAATCTTTATAAAAATATAATACCTAAATATTTTATATAAAAAATTTAAATTATTTAAAAAAAAAATTATTATATAAATAATAAATAAAATCTTTATATAAAAATTTATTTCTTTTTTTTTTAAAAATTATAAGTACAAAACATAAATTTATTATTAATTATATAATTATTATTATCTTTTTTTTTTTAAAGTTTAAAATAATATAATTTAATATTTTAAATTATATTATTTTAAATTTTATTTTTTTTAACTTTATCTTTTTTAACTTTATTTTTTTAACTTTTTTCATTATTAATATTTTTTTTAATTATAATATTTATTTCATTTATATAAATTTTAATTTCTTTTATAACCTTTTTATTCTTTTAATTTATATAATCTTTAATAATCCTTATATTATTATTATTTTCTTTATTTATATAATAATTAATATCTTTATTAATTAAACTTTTTTTTTAATTTGTACAAATTTTAATATATATATTATTTATATAACCTTTTTTATTTATATAAAAACTTTAAAAGCTTTAATTAAAATTAATTTTTAAACATTTATATTTTATTTTAAAGGTTATAAAATGTAAAAATAAAGGAAATAATATTAATAATAATTTATTTCTTTTATATAAAAATAATATATTAATAAAATTTTTATTATTAATTATTGGTATAATAAGGTAAGTATATATATATGCATGTAATATATAGTAATAAATGAGGGTATTCCTAAGGTTATATTTCATTTAATTTATATATATAAAAGTAAAAGATTTAACTGTATTAGCTATTTACCTTATAAAAGGTATAAGTAATTAATTAAGGTTATAAACCTTAGTAATTATATTACTTATAAGGTAACACAGTTACAGGGTAATTGTATTAAATTAACTAATTAAGAATTACCTATTAATAATTTATCCTAATATTAATAACTTTTTTTTTTAGTTAATAAGGTTATTTTCAATTATTTTAATTTATACAAAAAGCTTATATACTTTATATATCGTTTATTAATTTTATTCCTAAGGTTCCTATTTATATATATCCTCCTTTTTTACTTTTTCACTTATCCTTATAATTATATCATTAGGGTATTCGTTTTAACAAAGGTTTGTAAACCTTTATTTGGAGAGGTTTTTATTATTGTATTAATAAGGTTATTTTTACTGTGTATTTAACGGATATTACGTATTTCTCGGTGCTTATATAATTACCGTAACGTTATAATATTAATTATTAAGTGTTTTTCCTTTATTATCCCTAATTTAATTAAGTATTTGTACAGTGAAAATGAGTTTATATAAACTATAATAGGTATTTTTAATAGGTTTAACTTCTTAAAGATAACTGTAATTATAGTACCTATTAAAATAATTATATTTATGTTATATACCATAACGTAAATTTCACTTATTAATACATTACATATAATACATTTACATTTAATTAAGCTTTAATGGATTATATTACTTATAATTATAAATATTTCATCGTTTAAATCTTTATTTATTAATATAATTATATATCCAATTTATAATATTAAATCTTTATTATTTATAAATAAGGTATCCATAAATATATATAATTTAATAATCTTTAACTTTAAAATAATATATTATAAACCTTATTTAACATTATTTTATTACCACTTAAAGTAATGATTTAATTTAATAATTTACTCATCTTTAAACTCTTTATATTAGGTTATTTTTAAAAGGTTAAACATAACTTTTAATTAATAAATAATAATTAAATAAACACTTTTAATGCGTTACTTTATATATTATTACGTTATATTATTATTATTATAATTAATTTAAATAATCTTTTTAACCTTATTTTTACAATGTAAATATAAGCTATTATTATTTTTAAACAAAAAAGTGTAACCATTAAATATTAAAGGTTTATTTATAATTAGGTAAGTCTTTAGTTTAACTGTAAATTTAACCTTTTATAAGGTTTTTTCTTTAAGTTTATTAAATACTTTTAAAAATAAACCAAATATATTATTAATTTATATGGTAATAATATTAAATTACTACTTATTTATTAATATTAATAAATAAAAATTATATATAAATATTATCATTTATAATTTTTTTTAATGGTAATAAATATATATAACCCATTAATGGGTTTTTATTTTAAATACATTATATAAAAGTTTAATTATTATTATAATTGTATTTACAAGGTATTTCCCTTTCATAGCTTATAATAGTTTAATTAATATCGTATGTGCTAGCTTTATTTTTAATTATATATATATTTATAAAATATTTTATATTTATATTACTATATTATTTTATAATAAAGTAAATGTTAAAGCAATAAGTATATATTAGTTAACCTGTTAAATAATTAGTAATTACGTTAATACTTGTTTTTTTTTAAAATTATTATAACCTTAAATAATTAACCTTAACTTTTCGTATAATTTACCTATTACCATTCCTTTTACCTTTTATACGATATAAAAGTTATAAATATGTGTGTTACCATGTTTAATATCATCGTATTTTTTAAATGAAAAAATTCCTTTATTAATTAAAGCTTTTATTTTAACTTTATTAAAAGCTTTAAAAGGTTATCTTAGTGTGGTAATCTTATCTTTTTAATGTAATTTAATTATAAACTTTTTATACTTTTTTTTATATGGAATTATATAGGTGACGCTTTTAATGATAACTTTAAATTTATTTTTATTGCTTAAAGGTTTACTTTACCTTTTGTTTAAAGTTGATAATTATAAAGGTTAATAATTATTATTTTTTTCGTTATTATTTTCCTTAAACTTTTATTATAAGGTAAATTGTTTTTTAGGTACTATCATTATTTCATTACAGTAATATAGTTATACTAACATTATACGAAAGTTAATAAACTTTTCATTTATCTTTACTATATATATATTATTATCTTTAATAAGAAATTTATAAAAGCCGTTTTAACCATCTTTTTTTTATTATACTTTTACTTTTAATAATATAAATAATTTAAATATAAGTAATATATTTAAGTTATTTTAAATGTTAAAGGTATTATTAACTTATCATTATACCTTTAATTTATACACTTTATTTATAACTTTTTTAATAATTATTTTACGTACTTTTATTATAAGTGTTATTAGTAAGTTATCCATTATATGAAAATAGGTTTTAAATACTAATAAGGTAAATATTAAATTATTAAGTTTAATAATATCATTTATTATTTTTATAATTATTTAAAAATAATATCATTATTTAATATTAGGGTATTTAATTATTATTATTTTATAAGTTTGTTATAATGGTACGTAATATTATTTTAATTTATTAATAAAGTTATAGGTTTTTATAAGTACTTTTTTTAAAGTAATATTTAATGCTATAAAATTAAATTTAAATTTATTAAAAGTAAAATTCTTTTTAACATTATATATTAACTTATTAAATGATTTTAAATAAATATTAATCTATATTTTTTTTAGGATATACCATATGTTTTTAACTATTATATTTTTTAAAAATTTAATTATTTAATAAAAAGTTATTTTATTAATAATGTATAGTATAGGTTTAATATTTATATATATTATATTAATTAATATTAAATAATTAAATTTAATATTATTTTTAATTATAAATTTAAATTTATTAAGGTTTTTATTATAGAGCTAATATTAATAATAATATTTTATAATCTTTTTAATAATTTTAATGTTAAAATTATTATATTTAACATATTTTAATATATTATAAAACCGTATTATAATTAAGTAATTAAATTATTTATATATTTAACGTAATTTAACTTTTATTAAATAACCATAAATTACCATAATATTATAATTATTAAGTAAAAATTATAAATAACTTTATTTACACATTATAAAGTAATTTTTACCCTAATATATTAAAACGTTTTTAACGTTATTTAAGTAAATGTTTAAATAATTTATATTATTAATATATATTAAAAAAGGTATATTAAATAATATAATATAAAACCTTATAATATTAAAAGGTATTAATATATGGGTTATTCCTAGATTAAATAAATGGGGGTTATTATTAAATGATATAATATAATGTTTTACTATAATAATATCCAATTTAACATATAAGTACATTACTTATAAAGCTTTTAATTGTAACTTTTTACCAAATAAAATGTTAGCGGTGTTAATATTAAACATTATACTTTAAAATACCGTAATATATTAATTATTTAATAAAAAAATAATACTTATGTTTTATATTATAACTATTAACTCACTAATAATAAGTTTTTTAAAAGTATTAAAACCTATAAATATATATAAAGTAACTTGGTTTACAAAGATATTCATAATATTCTCACCATTTATAATACCGTAAAATATTATAAACTAGGATATGTACTTCGTAATAAACTTGTTATTGTCATTAATTAGTTAATTTATAACATACTAAACATCATTTTTAGTACTTTTATTAACATTACTATTTTTAGGGTTAATACCCTTATATTATATTAGGAATTAATTATAATTTTTATTAATATTTTTAATGTAACCATTAATTACATTATATAACCAGTTAATGCGTTTTTTACGTCACTTATTTTAAAGGTAATATATAAATTAATAACTTTATTTACTATATATATAACACTTTTTACTATTACTATTACATTAATTAAATTAATAAAATTAAAAT
This sequence comes from Daldinia bambusicola, assembly GCA_022478815.1. Lineage (NCBI taxonomy): Eukaryota > Fungi > Ascomycota > Sordariomycetes > Xylariales > Hypoxylaceae > Daldinia > Daldinia bambusicola. The sequence continues at coordinate 49,367 of MU284241.1, forward strand.
AAAAGTTTATTATCCTTATATTTCCTATTAATCCAATATTAATTATTATTACTTTAAACTAATAATAAACCATTAAATAATCGCTTATATAAATAAATGTTAATAACATTATATAAATTTAAATATAAAGTATTAAATATATATCTTAATTTAATAATAATTATTTTAAATGTTAAGTGTTTTTATATAATTACTAATAAACCATAAGTTAAATAAAACTTATTATAATAATTATTAAATAAATTATTATAAACTTTTTAATAATTTAAAATAAATATTTTAAAATAATTAATAATGTTTTTATTAAGGTTTTAAATTTATACAGTAAAAATATTTATATTAAACCACTTTAATACATATATTTATTACCTTTTAATAATTTAGAAAAATGCTTTTATTAAATATATTATATTTTTAAAAAAAAAATAATATTTACTAATTATAATTAATCTTTTATAATAATAATTTAAAGCTTTCCTTATTAATATTATAAAATAAGTTATATTTTAATTATATTAAAGTATATTAGTAATAATATAAAGGTTATTAAATACGTGTAACTTTTTATTAAAATTATTATATTTTTTACCTTTATATTTCCATTTATTATTATTATATAATTTAGAGAATATGGTTAAGCCTTTCAAGGTTTTAACGTTTATTAATAATGGTTTATAAAGTAATATTTTATTGGTTGAGTTGTTAGGTATTAGGTTTTAATCGTATTTATAAAATAAATACTTATTAAATTTCCTTTTATTAAAAAACTTATTTAACTCTTTATTATTGTTAGATGATAATAATTTATTGGGAGACTTGTTAATACCTTTTTAGGAATATATATTAAAAATAAATAATAAAAATATAATAACTTTATACAATTTTTTAGATTTATGGTTTTATATGGTTATTAATGGTAATATAAATACTTTACCTTTAATGTTAACCTCGTTAATATTAACTTTTAACTCATTTCAAATTTACTGTAACAGGGTTAATAATAATAACCGTGGGTACAAAAAAAATATATTACCCTTATATTATATTATTAACCAATTAAAGGGTAATAACTTTTTTAAACATTTAAGTTTAATAATTATTATAAGATTATATTTACTAATTAATAAAATAAGGTTATTTTTAAAAATCTTAATTACTTCATGATTTTTTAATTATAACCATTTATTAGTGATAAATATATTATAAAGTTTAACATAATAAAAATTATTTTTTTTAATAACGTGTATATTATGATTTTAAAAGTAAAAATACCTAACTTATCGTAAGTTTTTATTAATCCCTTAGAAATATTTTTCAATCCAACCTTTAAAATTATCTTTATATTATTCCTAAAAAAACTTATTAAATATATTAACTATATACGCCGCAAAATTTTTAATAAATACAATGTTTAATATATATTTAAAAAAATCCCCAATAAAAATTAATATATTAAATTAATAATAAATAAAGTTATTATTAATTTAATCTTTAAAATTAATATCTATTTTAATAATAAAATAAATATATTAATAAAAGAATAAATTAAAGGATTTTTAAATGTAAATAATGTTATAATACGTGATAAACGTAAATTATTTCAAATATATATTTTATTAATAATAACCTATTAAAAAACTCCTTTACGAATAAATCTTGCAATTTAACTTTAAAAACTCTTTTACAAACAAATCTAACTTTTCTCATTATAATTACTTTTTAACAAATATATTCACTTTTGTAAAAACTCCTTTACGAACAAATTTACTTTCTGTTAAAAATACTTAATTATTTATAATTATTTATTTAACTATTAATTAATATTAGTACAATAAAATAAACATATATATATATATATAATATATAATAATAAATAAAGGTATTCCTAAAGTTATATTTTATTTAATTTATATATATAAAAATAAAAGATTTAGCTGCGCCAGCTATTTACCCTATAAAAGGTATAAATAGCTGGTTAAAACTATAAACCTTAATGGTCACACCACTTATAAGGTGATACAATTATAAGGTAATTGCATTGAATTAATTAATTAAAAATTACTTATTAATAATTTATCCCAACATTAATAATTAAAAATTTATTATTTAATTTTATTTTAATATAAATATTTTTAATATATAATTCTTTTATTATATAATATTTAAAAACCTTTTTTATAAAAGTTTTAATATTTTCTTTTTTAAATAATATATAAAAATAAAGATAAATATATATAAATTTATATTTATTTAATTTAAATAATAATATAAAAGGGTGAAATAAATCATAAATTATATAAATAAAATCATTTAAATAAAGGAAATTAATTAATTTTTTTTTTATATAATATTTAATTAATTTTATTTTTTAATTTTATTTAAAGGTTTTAAATAAAATAAAGTTTATAAAATATGATTATATAAAATATTAAATCTAATTCATTTTAATTTATTTTAATAAATCTTATAAATAATAATTAAAGAATTTAATAATTTTTAAAAAAAAATTAATTTTTTTCCTTTATTTTTTAAAAGAAATATTATATAAAACTTTTTAATAATAATAATATATTTTATATTTTTATAAATATAAGATTATATTACTTAAATATTTATATTTAAAATAATTATATATATATTTATATAATCTTTTTTTTTATATTTTTAATTTATCTTATTAATATTATATAAAATATTCCTTATATTATTTAATATTAATTATATAAGGTTATATATTTTATTAATAATTAAAATATTTATATAATTAAAAATAAAAATTTAATTAAAAATATTATTAATTTAATATTAATTAATAAAAATAATTTATATTAATATTTTATATTTTATATAAAATAAAAAAGGTTAAAAAAAATAATTATTAATAAATAAATTATTATTATTATTATTAATA
>MU284242.1:0-51991 GCA_022478815.1 Daldinia bambusicola
ATTAATAATTTATTTTATTATTTATATTTATATTTATTAATTTAATTATTTAATAAAAAATAATAATATAAATATTAATTTTTTTTATTATTTTTAAAAAAAAAATAAATTTAAAATAAAAAATTATTAAAATATTATTATTTTTAAATTTATTTTATAAAATATAAATAAAATAAAATTTTATTATTAATAAATAAAAAATTTTAATAATTATTTTATTATAATATAAATATAAAAATATAAAAAAAAATTATAAAAATTATATAAATTTTTTTTATTATTATTTATTTAATATAATTTTTTAATTATAATTTATTTATTTTATTATTATTTATAATTTAAATATTATTAATATTTTTATTTAATAAATATTTAAATAAAAATTATATATATATTAAATAAAATTTAATTTATTTTAATTTTTATAATTTTTATTATATAATATTATTATTTATTTTTATATTTTATTAAAATTTTATTATTTTAATAAATTAAATAAATTAATTAATATTTTATTTTATAATATTTTATTATAATAATTATTAATTTATAATAATTTAATTATTATTTATTTTTAAATTTTTATTAAAAATTTTTATATAAAATTTACAATTTTTCTTTTCCTTTTAAACGAATAAAAATATCATGCGCCCCTTTAAATCCATACTGTAATTACTTAAGCAATAACATTCGTTAAACCTAGATTACACTTTCAGCCTTAAGAACCGCACCCCTAAAGTGCGCCCAGTAATTTTAGCGTTTTTTTAATCAGGCAGCTATAGGCTTCCGTACCCCACCAATTGTTTGGTTTGTTTGGTATCTTTTGGCTTCTTCTTGGTTTATTTTAGTTCGTCTGGGCTTGGCCAAGGCTCAGATCATCAAGGGCAGAAGAGATATGAAACGTCACTAGTAATAGTACTTTTTGGATTACGAAGATGCATCAGAAAACAAATTGGTACCTAAGGTAAGGGTAAACATTGACAAATATTCAGTGACGCAGCTCGAAGTATTTGTTAACGATGTTGCGTCAGTCGTGGTTGTTCCACGAAGCTGGTAGGTTGACACTTCAGCAATTATCATTTGGTCCCGCATCGTTGAAAGGAGCTTGATAACTCGATATCAGACTAATCGTTGCTCTGTTAGATGCATATTACATATGTAATAAATTGGAAGGATAAAATCGTCCGTGCATTTAGGTACAAATTGTCCCCCTGATATCGGTGCCCCTATTTCAACAGATGTCAGGTACTGTACTTACCATACATCTCTGACTGTGCAGAGTAGAATCATCCGCTGCACAAGATTATTCTACTACATCGTGGAGTGTGGTTACGATCAGCCCTACGCCTCGTAAGCTCCTCAACTTAAAAGAAAAAAAAAAGGTGAAACGACACCAACTGCGGTATTGAGTTTCGCTCAGCCCAGCCATCATATTATAAGGTTCAGGTGAGTCAGACTCATGAAAGGTATAAATAGGTAGTGTAGGTAAAGGGAAATTCTTCTCTATTCCAGGTAGTAAATAAGTATATATATTGGCCCCTTGCCGTAATCCAGCGGCCGTGTGAAATATCGTCGACATTCAATATAACGAGGAACGTCACGGCAAAAGAAAGAACAATGTCTAATCAAAGCGCATACCATAAAGACCAACCTAGAGTATAGATGGTGCATAATCTTTCGTTCCAATTCTCTTTGGTCCTGCTGTTGCGAAACAAAGCTATTGTGTTCTAGTTCTAACAAACAATCTCGATTTCTTCGTTGCCTTACGATAAATATTTCTAGAAAAAGTACCCGGTGCCCGCATCGACGTAGAGGCCCTTGCAATTCAAACCACTATTCACTGAAATATTTTCTAGAAAAAAGAGGGCTTATCCTATACACGCTATTTTGACTAAAGTCCTCTTCCACCTTCAGTTCTACCTTTAATCTGCCCCCCCCCCCCCCAGCATCCCAAAATCCACTGCCGAAATAGGGCGTACGAACTCGGCATCGGCCAAAAGGTGCATACGATAACTTCAAGATGATGGAAGTTAATAGAGTTCACGTCTTGGTTGTCCAATTTCGCAAGAAGATCACAGAAATGGCCATGATTCAAGACTTTATCAAAAGCGACGTCGTTAATTTCAATAGCGGCAATCCCGGGGTCAGGGGCATGTTCAAGGAGAGACGCCAATACTATCTAGATCTCTTGGGTATCTCAGTTAAGGAACTTCGCAAGGTGATGCACACACCCGAGATAGAGCTCCCGCCTGAGGAGATTTTTGTCGAGAATGTAACAAGAAGGGTTAAGCCAATTACGAAGCGCTATCTAGAACGGCTCGTTCGTCTGGGGCGGATCACTGATTCCGACATGGATTGCATACTTGAAGGAGGATACGCCAGCGTCGAAGAATTTTTCGAAGATGTTTACGATCATGTTGGAACATTCGGCATTAAAAAGAAGGAAACTCCTCCGTCCGGTGGGTCAGAGTCGACGACACAAAGTATAGAAATATACGACGAAGATGGTTTCTTAGAAAAACAAGAAGGAGGAGCCGACCAAGATAATAAGCAAGAAATTTCCAAGGATGATGATACCGACCCTCAAAAGAAGACGCCCGAGAAGGAACCAGCTGCGCCATTGTTAGGCTCGGGGCATATATCACCACCCGTTAAGTTGGAAGTACCGACTAAGACATCAGACGACGATGAGAGTGACGCGGAGGAACAAACTTCTTCCGAGGAATCAGAACCAGAACCCACCAAGCAAGACCTTCCCTCAGAAGAGGACATGCCCCCGTTAGATACGGAAAGTGGTGACTCTGATAGTTCAGATGAAAGTTCTTCAATGGACTGCCCCGTGGACGACAAGGAAATCACCACGTCAGACATCGAAAGTTCCGGTTCCGATTCTGATTCCGATGACTCGGACACAGCTTCCGTGTTCGAGAACAGTCCCGACGAAGAAGACGTGGTTACGCCCGACGCGGAAAAGACCTCGCAACCCTTTCTCCCTGCGCTTCCCAAGACCATTGCTCGCGCAAACAACGACGATGACGACGACGACGATGACGAACGGCTGGATGTCTGGCTGCCTAGTCATAAGATGTTCTACTGGCAGTACGAGGTCATCTACGCCGCGATACTAACTGCGTTCCGATTCAGAGAGAGGTTCCAGTCCGCTAGAGCCGCATACAAAGTCGATCCCTATGCCGATTGGGAGTAATGGAAGACGATGGATTATGATACCCAGATAATACTTAGCAGCATGACCTTAGCTTAGAGCCGATATATGCCGACGGCCTTACACATACGAATCATATGCGAATATAACGAAAAGGATACGAAGCTTAGGTTGGAGTTAGGTTACTTGGCTAAAAATCGCTAATGGAAAAGAATATCCGTTCACAAGCCTTGAGAAATTTCAAGTTGGGATGAAAAAAGGAGTGACTTTCATATAGTAATGTATCCAAACCTCCTATATACAATGCCCAGTGACGCCATGCTATTAACATTGAACGATTATGTTGCCGTGTTCAAAGATCTCATATCATATGCCTCATATGCCTTCATTTCCCCGGCTCCTCAACTGGAACCTTCGATCCTGCGCCCCATTTCTATCTCCATATTTTCATAGCTCTCTCTAACTCCCCCCCCCCCACTCTCTCGTCCTCTCCATTAGATGCAACTAGCTTAGAACTGGAGGCTAGTAACAGGCCAGCTCAGGTCGGGGGACACGACCTTGCCGCCCTCGACCTGCTTATCGGTATACGCGGGCCACGCGATGAGCTTCTTGCCGTAGTCCACGACGCTGAAGGTCGTGAACCCGTTGCCGGGGCCGAACTGGCCGCTCCAGCCGGCGCCCACGGTGAAGGGCCCGCAGACGTTGCCGCTCGTGTCCGTCTGGCTGGCCGGCAGGTTCGCGCTGCGCTTGACGGTGATCGCGCACGGCGTCGCGTCCGCCAGGTGCGTGTTGATCTTGAAGCTCCACGTGCACTGGTCGTCTTTCGCGTCGCACACGTGCTTCAGACCCTCGATCGTCCACTCCGGCACCGCGGCGACTGCCGACTGGGCCTCGGGCGAGGGGGTGGGTGCTGCCGTGACGCTGGCGGCGGCGAAAAGGGCGGCGATGATGGAGCTTGTGAACTTCATTTTGGTGGTGGTGGTTTGAGCTATTCTTAAGTATTAAGATTATTAAGAGTTGTAATTATTAGATGAACGAACAAAGTATTTCGTTGGTAGTTGCTTTGATGGTCTTGATGTTGATGGTGATGGTGATGAGATGGAAGCACATTAGCGGGAGGTTTTCCGACCTTTTATACAGAAATTTCCAACAGTCATCGTCATCGTGATATCTACTTGTTTTCGTAACGTTGGCCTATCGGCAACTTGAGCAAGTTTCGCTATACCCCATTCGACTCAAAGTCATGAAAGAGATCCAGTTGTCGAAGCTCGTATTGACGTAGCGGGTCTTTCGTTCGTCTTTCCATAGTCACATGACGGGGGGATACGCCCGAGAGATCCATCGAGAGAAGCCAAGATGTAGCGGCGGGACTGTGAGGCTCATCTTCGTATTTCTCCAACCCCGGACTTTCTTTGTGCGGGTGGCCACGGGACTACCGGGACATCATCGTATGGTGATCTTGGAACTTGGAGCTTGGAATGTAGCCCCATCCGTTTACAGCTCCTCCCCACACGGCAATGATCGTCGGTCCGCAGCCCTATGGGCTGTTGAGCTACGGCCTCGGCATAGATCAGAGGCTAGCCAGCGTGGCCCGGCTAGCGAACAAGCGTGAGAAACTATTGCAACGTACATAGTACATAGTACGCTAATAGCTGAATAGCTAAGTTGTAAATCGTTTGATATTGACGTCTAAGTCTATTTTTGGCTATTCTGCGGAGAGGCCTAGGCTTCTAGAAAAGACTTCATCCCTCGAACCAATTCGCCGAATTTCGTCTTCCGCACGTCCCGTCCCTTAGCCATCATTAGCCGGCCTTTATTCGATAAGGGAATTTTGCATAACTAAACGTAAAGCCAAGCTCATCTTTTAGGTCGATATTTGACCAATACGAGATTTTTTTTCATGGGCATCTGACTACCCAAGGTTAGTGTATGCGGGTCGAGCATAATACTACACCGCATTTGATGATGATACGACTCTGTATCCCCAAGCTGATAATGAGGCCACAGGTGCAGCCATATTATGTTAACGTACTTGATGGCTAAGCCTATGATATAACAACATTCGGCATAAGGATTCTGGATTTGCTGGGCATCAGTTTGTTTCTTACCCAAGAGTGATATCAAGACTCTGAGCAAAATCCCCGGTTGGTAAGTCTTAAGGAAAACTTAGTCAATTTAGATAGCCATCTCGTATCCGCGCAGAATCCCCCTTCTTCCCCATTCCTACAATAACAGAGTAGTATCCTATAACAACGAAAACTCCGTCTTCATACGAATGATCCTAGCGGTAACTCGTGCCTAAAGTAAACGTGCATTGAACTCACCTCAGCTACAATTAAGCCTTGTGGGTGCGACGCAACGTGTATTGTATAGTATAGGCAAAAACTATTCACCTGGTCAAATACCCTATTATTTAGCCCCCTTTTTGGCCAGCGTACTACTGTACGTGTAGCGTCTAATCCGCCTTCAACTGAACTAGAGAAGAACTACGTGCAACAATTGAAGGACAAGAGAGATCCATTTAAAAGATCACTCGGTATATTGTGTCAAGTAAATGTAAAATCCATGATGTATCAAATTGCTCGTCAATTCTCATAGGCGTGTTCGTACAGTATCTACCTTAGATACCTGGATACATTTCTTGGCATTCCTTTTTCGTAAATCCACTTCATCTAACTACGTGGATGCTGCTGTCAATAAAACGAGTGCATATTGACTGGGTCAATAAATCTGACAATGAGCGTAAATCCTTTCACAATGCGACTTTTTCGTTCCAGTCTTATTCCAGGCAATATTAGGAACTTAAATGAGAGGATAGAAGTGAAATAGCAGGAGTTTGCCTGGTCCAAAGTTTAGGGGTATTATTGGCTTCATTTGAGTGACAATGACAACCACACGGGATTTGGCTTAGAGTTCTTCCATACGAAGCCGAGCGTACTTCAAGATCGCGTACTCTTCCCATCGGCTATTTTCCTTTGAAACGGGCTTCTGAGATCTGACCGCAGAGACGAGATCCTTAGCCGGTATTCCCAATGGCTTGATTTCTGGCTCCACGAGAGCTACTCCTGAATGTCGCAGCGGCCTGCCGTTAGCGTCTATAGCCTCGGTGGAAATCGCCCTGACACTTTTATCGTGGATCCGAAGGGAAGTCTCGAAGCTCTTTCTTTCCGCTTCGCCGATGAACTGCTTAGACCCGTAATTGTCAAGGACGGCGTAGAATCTCCACGACTTGGTCTCGGTGTCGCCATTCCAGCTAACATAGGCAGTGATACATTCTTCACCTCTCAGAGCCACGACAGCTGGTTCCTCGTTTGGAATACCAGTCCAGTTGTACCGGAACGCACGGTAGTTCTCAACCCCGAGGCCGAGGTAACCGGAATCCATGTAGGAATGGAAGATGGCTGTGCCATTCGATAAGTACTCGCTCATAGCACCTGAAGAGCCCCAGTTTACGAGAACATTCCCGTTTGGAAGCGTCTGCGTAGAGCCCTGGGACTTGGATAGTAGGCTGGCTGGAGGAAAGAAAGCTTGGACTAATTCAGCCTCCCACGACGTCGTGTTTACCTTAATAATCTTTCCACTACTTGTTGGAGCAGTGTGGACTTCGGATCCACCACTGTGCTCAGTCCCATGTGCGCTGTTGTCATAGAGGCTAATGACCTCAACGCCATCGTTCTGGCTTATCCATCGAGCGTGATGTTGAAAGCAAAACTCGACATCCTTGGGTACTCTGAAAGAGCTGTCCTTGCCGTTCAGCTTCCAGATGATGCTCCCATCTGTGCCGTTGATCTTGTGGATGCTGCACGCATCCCGCGCGGATATGAGATAGTTGCCCTCCGAGTCTTTGTCCACACTGTTGATGTGAAAGTAATCCCATGCATCAGAACTATTTAATCCTGAACCGGCCTGGCCTGGATTTATTGGCAAGATTGCCTCTGCAGTTGATTAGAAACACTCTATCGTGGTTTTTAAAGCGTGGCTGTACGCACCATCAGGAGAGACGTAGTCCAAACTTTCCCACTCAAATAATAATCTACCGGTAGCGATATCAAGTTCTAGGACCGCCATCAGCTTTCATTCTTAGTCTTGACTGTATGTAAATAAATGAGTAGTTACCCTGAATGATAGAATTGACGATCCATTGTTGCTTGGCACTACCACCCCAAGCCGTCAGATCGCGTGCAACAGGCTGGTATATTTGGATAAGCCCTGTTTCCTCATTTATAATATGAAATTCATGCTTATCTACGAGTTTGTGATTGCCGGCTCGCAGTTCTCGGATTGTTTCATAGTGATTATCCATGATAGTAATATGGCCGTGGCCGTGTCCATATCCTGGGTTATGATCACCTTCGAAGCTGAACAAAATATCTTTACCTCTCCAGCGACCTGCTTGAAAGTTGGTTGACCAGATACTATAGATTCCATAACCCGACCACACTAAGTCGCCATCGTTGCGGAATATGTACGGACCAGCTTGTCTAGGACCGTGCTGCTCCGTAGGCGTGTCCGGGAAGCCTGCAAAAGGGGCGACGAACAAATACCCCTTTTCAACATCTCCAGTTGCTGGAATTGTGATGTTCAATCTCGGGGGAGCAAGGTCTGAGCGGGACTTGAATTGCCAGTCCGCTACAGCTGGTCTTAATAGAGCCAAAGCCAGAGCCGTTTCAAGAAGAATTATGCGCTTCATGGCGGTTTGTACAAGTGGTACGTGCTACCTATGTTAGAAAGTGACTCCATTACTCAGTGTTAAAGTAAGGTACATTAACCTTGGTTTAAGACAAGCACCCTAGATAACCACTTCTAATAATTGTGTGAGAGCAGGTAATAGACTTCTCGTTCTTTGTTTTTCTATGCCAGTAAACTGTCAAGAAATTTGAATAGTGATGTCGAAGCCTTAAGAGATTATATTCATGTCCACATCAAGGTACGAGCCCCCAACTTATACTATAGTTTCGCCGATAATAAGACCCCTACTAATTAAAGGTGTGTATCACCTCTGGTAGATAAATCAACAAAACCATACCCCAGTAAAATAATGCTACTTACTTGCAGCAATCATGACGCACATATAGCTACATCGGCCAGTGGTGCGAAGAGATTCTCATAGACTTGAGTCGCATAACGAAACAGGAACCCACAATGGCATCATTTTAGCCTACATATCATTAACGAATAGGTAAGTTGTATATATGCAAAGCACCGTGTCTATATGCCATAGGTCCATCCTTCGGAGAGCGACCCCGAGGTCGGGCAGAGTTTTTTGACTTGCCCTTGAATGGTTGCCCACCGGTTCGGTATCCCAAACATTGGATATGCCAACCACATCTATAGTTTAGTTATAGGGAGTATCGCAAAACTCTGTGCGGAAATCATTCATATTTTAGCAACGGTATCAAGGCCCCCTTAAACTAGCCCTTTGAAGCTTTTAATGATTTTCCTATACCCACATTAAAAATGGCTACTTATCGCAAACCGCCCGCGGTCTCCGGCAGCGCACCTGAGAATGATACTAACACGGAAGTAAATGTTAGTGGAGGAGACACTTCCGAGCCGTTCAATGTCACTTCCCATGATCCGGAATCAGGAGAACGCCAACCCCTAATGGGCCTAACCCCACCGAACGAAGATGGCTGGAAAGCTCCTCCGTATTTCGTCTGGATCGAGATGGCGATCATGTCTAATGTTTTCCTTTACGGATTCGATGGCACCATTACGGCGGCCACATACGCCGTGATCAGCTCTGAGTTCGATGCCACCAACACCGCATCCTGGCTCACTACGTCGTATCTAATCACGAGCACGGCCTTCCAGCCTTTATATGGCCGGGTATCCGACATCTTCGGCCGCCGGATTTGCTTTTTCATTTCCACTATCACGTTCGCAGCCGGCTGCTTGGGATGCGGTCTCGCAGACGATATTGTGCTGCTGGACTGCATGAGAGCTCTGGCGGGCTTCGGGGGTGGGGGTCTCATGACTATGGGTAGGTCCATTCAAATAATCTAGTCGGTGGAGGGAAGTACTCTTTCTGACCCAAACTACCTAACCTAGCGACTATCGTAAACTCCGATATGATTCCCTTTCGTCGACGCGGAATGTACCAAGCAATGCAAAATGGCATATTTGGCTTCGGCGCGATATGCGGCGCTTCGTTCGGTGGCTCGATAGCTGACACTATTGGGTGGCGCTGGTGCTTCCTCTTGGTAAGTATAGGTACTTCTTAGTTCGCTCGTCTTCAAGACCTTTGGGTTAATAGGAGATAGCAAGTGCCAATATCTGGTGTGGCACTCATTTTGGGTTATGTGGTCATCAAAAACCAGCAGATCAGCTTCACTGGTGGCTCAAGTTTGAAAGAAACATGGCGCATAGTTGACTTCCTAGGATCTCTTATTCTAGTTGTGGCTATCTCCGTCCAGCTTGTAGGGTTAAGTCTAGGTGGAAACGAGTTACCATGGGGAAGTCCATGGGTAATAACGTCCCTCGCTGGAAGCATCGTACTGTTCGGAGTATTTTTCTGGGTTGAGGGTACGACTACCGCAATTCCCGTTATACCCTTACGCATGTTAAGGGGTCGTTTGCCTATCTTCATCCAACTAGCCAATGTTTGCGCTGGTCTTTCTGCTTACGCGGTTAGTTATGCTAGCCGATACTTCTTTTTCTATGGGCTTAACGACTTCATTTAGTATCTTTTCCTCCTCCCGTTATTCTTTCAGATTGTGCTGCTTGATTCGGCTACGACTGCAGGGGCGAGACTCGCTATCCCGTCATTAGCAACCCCCATAGGAGGCCTTATCGCAGGCATCGTAATGTCTCGATGGGGAAAGCTTATTACTCTCGTCCGTATTGGAGCCATATTAATGGCCATTGGAAACGGACTGGTAACATCACTAAGCTTTGTGGATTCCAATTGGAAATACTACGTTTACATATTCCCGGCGAACCTTGGTCAGGGAATTATATACCCTGGTATTTTATTCACATCGCTGGCGACTTTTGAACATGCAGGTTAGCGCCCCATTAGAATTTCCGCAGCCTTTGTAACTAATCCGACCTAGATCATGCCGTATCGGCATCTACTGTGTATCTGATTCGATCACTTGGTACAGTTTGGGGTGTATCCGTTACCTCTGCAATCGTTCAGACAACACTTAGTGTTCGACTCCCAGACGTCTTGAGTGATGTACCAGATAAATGGAGAGTACGACCCTTCTTAGTTAACCAATTTTCTACCATGATAAGACCTCGGAGATATACTGATGGATAATGACAAATAGGTAATTGAAGCAATACGGCACTCGGCGGAGACCTTACGCGAGTTACCTCCGGATATCCAACTCAAAGCACGAATGGTCTACTACGATGGATTGAGATATTCCTTTGCTGCCTCGACCGCTTTCGCAATTATCGCATTTTGCGCAGCGATGTGTGCCAATGGCAGAGGACTGCGTAAGACAAGCGGCTAGGAAGCTGGTATCTGTTACCTGTCAAACGGCTTCTATGCCGATAGTATTTAACGCTAAAGCACCATCAGTTTTGTAATACTAATGGTATATTATCTTTTAATATATTAATTACACATGTAATTTGAACATACATTCTACATTATAGATACGGCCACGATTGTTTGAGCTATTTGCTACCTGTGTTCTTGTTCTCCCCCCTCCCCTTTCTACGACATTTATGCACGTATCCTTAGAAGTTAACACCGACTTTAAATAGTGCATACAAGTTAGCATCTTTTAAACCTTCCATAAGTGGCTCTATAGGTGAGTGTCGGTGTGCTATGCGCCAGTGAAGGACATTGTTTTATATGATACCCGGGCTTTCATTCGCCACGTTTCTAGACGTAAAACTTGGTCTTATTCCCACATTACATTGGTAGTCCTCAGCATCTATATCAACGAGAGTCTCGCAAGTTCTATCTAAGACCTTACACATTTAAAGAGGCCGAAAGGAGCATAAAGGATTATAGTCTAACTTTTAATAGCATGTCTTGTCACGAAGAAAGATCGACGCTTTTCACGGCGGATCCTTGGTCCTAGATAACTCAACACACTCGAAATGAAATATGTAGTGGTGGGGGAACCGAGAACTTTCTCAATAAACTCGAGTTCAAGGGCCCCTATATCAGTTCGTAGTTTTCACGTACTAAAGTTTTAACCTTGGATTTGAGCTAGCAAGTACATCATAATAGCATCCGCAGAAGCGATCAACCACACCGCATAGCAAAGACGAGGAGGAAATGTCATCTTCATCCCCTCCTCCGCGAGAGCCAAATTCTCGCACCCCCCGACCGCCTGACGAGGACCCTCCTCGCCGAAAGCGGTATTCCCTTATTGTCGAGATCCTCGACGACGATAGCTTCGAGGTGCTCGAGCGGCACCAGCAGCAGCGGCGCGAGGGTGCGGACCGACCGCGATCGCGTAGACTGAGCCGGGCGACGTCTACCAGTCGTCACCGACACAGCGGAGGTTCTTCACGCCAGCAGCATAATCCAGACGCCAGTACGCACTCCCGTAGGACATCAACGCCGCCGAACGTAGCGGATGCCGGGTCGAGAGATCGCGCGTCGGAACGGTCCCACCATACGGGTACAGGTTCTAGATCGCGCACCAGCCGCGCCAGCTCGCACGGCCACGAAGAAGATGTCTACGAAACCGCCGCCGAAGCCAACCCCCACCAGAACGCGATATCTCCCGGACAGCAGCAGCAGCCAAGGCAAGCAGCCGAAGAAGCCGCGCTGCCCTCCCCCTCCCCCTCCCCCGCGCATCAACGACAGCGCAGCCCCACGCACACGAGCAGCACGCAGACGCGCATCCGGGGTTACGGCCCGCACAGCGTCTTCACGTCGCCGTACAACCTATTCCGCCCTCGACACCCGGACCAGAGCGACCTCGACGCGATGGAGGCCGCGTACCGGGACGGGTTCCGGCTCGGCCGGCGGTTCGCCGGTTTATACGACCATCGACTTTATCCCCGGCGGCCGATAGGGGGGTCTCCGGCTCGGATTCTCGAGGATCGCGAGTGGTTTGGTGCTGACGACAGACGGCGGCAGAGGCGCGAGGACTACGAACAGCGCGGGTGGCGGTGTTTCCTTCCGCCGTGGCTGTTTGGGCGCGCGCGGCGGGGTCCGCCGGCTGGGGGGAGGTAGCGCGTGGGAGTAGTCGGAATCGGGGGCGGTGGGGTTAAAGGAGAAGTTGGATGAAGCAGGGCGGTTGGATTAGAGTTGTTGAACTGGGATGTTAATACCGAGCTTGAGGTTCAGCGTTCAAAGAGACATTTAATAATTAGAAGATAGCCATGTATAAACGGTAAAAGCATGGAGGAACGGTAAATCAACATGTACGAACGTCGGAAGGGAATTATTAATACCAAGGGTATCTGTATTTCTATAGTCTAGGACCACCGCAAACGCCTCGCTGTTTTCCCATCTTCTAATTTTTTATCAATACGTTGCTGCGAGTAGATAAATGAATATAACTGTGCATCTCCACTTAACACCGGAGTACCATTAAAACCTCGCAAATATGCTCTCACTCTATAGCTTTTTAAATACGTAGGCGAAGATCTCGCGACTCTTCAGCAGATTCATCACACGTAGTCTCTCGTTATCCAGATGAGCCGAGTCCGATGATTGGCCGCATGGCAAATGAGCTGCCGGTGCATTAAACTCTTTCTCCAGGAACCTTATGGCTGGGATCGAGCCGCCTTCTCTGATGTAGAGGGGCTTGCGGAGCTTCGGTTTGCCGTTCGTGCGGTTTCCATTTACACCCGCACCATTCTCAACCCCATTGCTCTCCGTGTCAAACAAGGGAGCCCACGCTTGCATGAGGGCTTCTTCAAGGGTCTGGAAGATGTAATTGTTAGGGTCGCCAAGCCAAGGCTCAGCTTGGTTGTCGATCTGGATACTCAGCTTATTGTCTGACTCTAGATTGCGGAACTCTTCCTCTAGGAAGGAGGTTAAGGAGCTAGTAACTTCTTCAACCTCTTGCCCAGGGACAAGTCGAACGCTGATCTTAGCGTTTGCGTGGCTGCTAATCAAGCTACTATCGGGTCCCGAGACTTTAACTTTATGATGTGTGAGATTCGGTTCACGCCACCGCGCCATAAGACTAGCCTTGAGCACATCCGCCGAAACGCCATTTTGGCCCTGTTCCATAAGAACTGACAAGATATCATCGTATCGAGCTTCCTCCTCGGCCGTCAAGGGAAGAATACCGTCGTAGAATCCAGGTAGCATAATGTGGTTTCGCGGGCCCTTTAACTTTGAGAGCAGCATCATGAGATCAGATAATGGCTCATTGACCATATAAGAGCCGTCAACACCGGAATGAAGATCTGGATTTTTGGATTCAACGCAAACAGTCGCATGCATAACACCCCTTAGGCCGTAAGTAAGGCACGGGGTATCGTCGTTGAGCCAATAACTATTAGCCAAAAGGATGTAATCAATATTGCCGATTCGATCCTTATTTTTGCGTACGGTTTCCTTGAACCCTCGGGACCCGGACTCTTCTTGCCCTTCGATAAGAAAAACAACATCCGAATCCAGCGACTTTGCTTGTATAAGGTCAGTGACAGCATAGAGAGCAGCCATAATAGGACCTTTGTTATCGCTAACACCACGACCATATAGGTATCCATTGGTTCCGGTGAGTTGGAAAGGATCAGTGTTCCATTTCCCGTTTCTGGTTTCCGCCGCTACAACATCATAGTGGCCATAGAAGAGGATCTTCTTTCGCTTTTCGGCCGGCTCAAGTTTCCCACTGAACTTGGCAAGTACCACTGGATGGTGAAACGTATCTTCATCGCTCAACATGTCAACATCTCCGCCAAGTTTCTTGAACAATGTGCGGAGGAAGCTGGCACCTCGACGACAATCTTCGGCATACTCGGGCCTAGAAGAGACTGTCTTGAATGAGACAAACTCTCGGAGAGATGTTATCATCATATCTTCATGCTCTTCGGGTGATGGTTGCTCAGTTGTCTCTTCGTTCTTCAGCATCCAAATGGCGACGTTGTTATCGTTAGCACCAGTTATATAGATGTGTTTCCCGTCGTAAGTGGTGATGGCAGAAGATAACACTTTGCCATTGTGTGCCTTCCACTGGGTTAAGCATTGATATTTCTGGTTGACGTTCTGTGATGAATCGCGCTGATATTCCCCATAATGGACGGTGTTATGTTTCTGCTCGCCTGTTAATGTTTATTCCGATTCCCTGACTTAATTCACTTACGCATGCCGTTCCAGCGCGACTTGCGCTCCATAGGTAACCCCATCCCATTTTAATAGCCATAACATCGCCCTTATGAGCTTTGATTGCTCTTAGTTTCTGCTTCGTATCGAGATCCCATAACTCGATAATGCCGTCTAACTTCCCACTATATAGGAATGAACCATCAACAGCAAGCGACATGACGGACATAGCATCTTGTTCCCCTAGAACCATTATCTCTTCGATTCCGTTCTCGTACCCGTCTGGACCTATTTCATGTCCACCAAGCTTCCAGACTTTCACAGTACCGTCTCCACCACCCGATACTAAAACATCCTCATCTGGTTCCGTGTAGGTGGTCGCACCCTTTGTCATAAGCATACAATAGATGTAACCGTAATGGGCGAACATCTTGTTTGCTCTCTTATCCGTCTCAAGTACGGTTTGAGATCGGGGCATTAGGTCGTACCGTTCATCCGTAGGTCGGGGTGTACTCGCTCCACCAACAGCTCGGGAATCGAAGAATCGGTGGTTCCTTCTATCGGGATGATTCGGGGAATCGTGTGGAACACGTCTATCGGAATCTTTGAGACTAACCCATTGTATAGACGTATTTTGTGCACCATAGTAAACGGTTTCGTGTTGGGAGGAATAAGAGACGGAAAAGATGTCGCCAAAGGAATCGTTCGTGCTATATATCTCATAGAGACGCGTCATAGTTCGTGGGCACCATACGTTTACGATTGGATCACTAGCGCTCGAAAAGAGAAGGGAGCCATCTTCGGAGAGGAAGAGACACATAACGCTGCGTTTATGGGCTTGTACATGGTGCGTCTTCTGAAATGTACCCAAAAGCCACACAACAATTTCTCCATTCTGGGTTCCGGCGTATATACTATCATTCCCAACGGCGAGTGCAAGAACAGAACTGTCGTGCTTGAGGCTATGGTGTAGTTGAGGTGTTGTATGAGGAGGAATTTCGAGAATCGGAGATGGAGCCGAAGTTGCAGTTGCGGTTGCGGTTGCGGTTGCGGTTGCGGACGGCATAGCTGTTATTTATTAGTCAACTGCCGTTCTATAAACATCGGTATTAAAAGTAGAGGCAGAATATAGAGAGGGTTATATAGGTTAGGTAGTTTTTCTTTCTCACAAGAGAGATTGAAATATGAGGTGGGCTGGTCGTGCTGTGATAATGTTTAACATTGAGATGGGACGAAATGAAAAATGACGTGTGGCGCGATGACTGAAGGAAAGATACTAAGTAATTGAAGGTGGGGAGCTTCTAAGCATTAGCGTCTGCAGCAACTCGATTCAGGGGATTTCAATAATTTCAGGCACATCCACCCCAGATTCCAGCATAGTATAGTGGGGCTTGTACTCTGGGGTTTTAGTGAAGTAAAAGCTTTAAAGATTTAAGCTTTAAGCAACTTTGGTCATCCCGACAGCTTTGCCCAATATGAGGTAACCACCTGTTTCGTATTGAAGGCCACTAGAGCGCTATTGGTCAATCTCCTTAATCATCTCCCTAGATTGGAAAGTTGGACGCTATTCCACAGGCCGTGCGACAACCGTTACAATGGCGTATGGAGTATGGAGTATGGAGCATGGAGCATAGGGGGATTTTTGACAAGATACACCATCATTTCTACCAAAGCAGAAATAGACTCAACAGAAAGTCTTGACGAACTTGGTCGAACTTACGGGGTAC
The DNA here is from genome assembly GCA_022478815.1 of Daldinia bambusicola. Lineage (NCBI taxonomy): Eukaryota > Fungi > Ascomycota > Sordariomycetes > Xylariales > Hypoxylaceae > Daldinia > Daldinia bambusicola. The sequence continues at coordinate 16,088 of MU284242.1, forward strand.
AGTTCCGACAGTATTAGCATAAAGCTTCTTGGAAGCTTCGTTAGTATCTTTCTTTTTGTCCTCTTCATCCTCGATCTGTTGACAGCGTTGACACGCGCCATTCTTCTCGTCGAGTCCTAGGGCCATGGCTTATAGATCATTGGTTTATGGATGTGATTATGGTATTGGCTCATCAAATCTCATCAAAACTCATCAAACCGATGAATGAGTAAAGAGACAAGCTCAAGAATGACCGGAAGGGACGGGCATGGGACTTCTTAAGTATGTGACAGGTTCCTGACACCCGAATTACGGTGAGCGGAATTTTCTTCTTATGGACTCGGAAGATCGATTGGCCAGTTTGGCAAAAAGGCTGGCGACTAACACTTAGGGGATGGGCATATCGGTCAGACAGAATGGCCCGGCTATGGCGCCTATGACGCGATATCCGGCCGTCAATACGTGAGATACGATAAAGTGGACTTCGTTTTATGTGCCATTATTCCATAATTGGTACTTTGAATACCCTCAGGAGCTGTCTTAAATATGGAACGTTGTATTATATATGGAATACAAGAGGTCTGGGCATGCAAAGAGCATATCAAGACGAGACAAGACAAGACAAGACAAGACAAGACATAGGTATCGTGGCCTTGGTATAGTTCTTATAAAGGAGCATAGCATGTTTCCGTGTTGGCCAAACAGGGGATGTAAGGGAGGCCTTAATTTGGGCCTACCTGAATTTTGCTTTTTCAAGAGATGAATTATGCATTTTGGCGTTATTCGTACGTCACGTTTTAATCTGTAATAACGCCTCTGGTAAATATCTTATCTGGTGGCTCTTCAAGTTGGTGAAGAAAAAAAAAAAAAAGTTGGGTGAATACTACATAGGAGGTAATTAAGGAAAAACATTAAAGAGGGAAAAGGGGGGAGGGGGGGTGGAGGGGCGAGAAGATTGGGGTGAGTAGAATTATCTTCCCTACAGCTGAAAGAGGTATCATCTTAGGTAGCTCTATCCATATAGTTTATGCTCTATTTTTGTAATCGTGCGACTCTGGATCAATATACCTGATATGTTATCTACAACGTTAGGTACGCATAGGAGATATAGAGCAACTGTACGGGCTTCTACATCTCCGATATCGGCACAAGCATGATGCATCTTGATACTCGACATAAATCCTGTTGATTTCATTTACAATTAAAAGTCATGCTGAATAGCCAACAAGTGGATAAAAACTTTGATATACTAAGGGGATTACTTGAATAATCCTTTTCATTTCTATGGGAATCTAGTGCTAGACTGGAGTCTTGAATAAGTACCTAGGCACATCAGAGCTGAAGCTATTAGAGCAGCACTAAGAACCATGGTAGATCAGCTGTACGGGGACAAGGGCCCGAGCCGCTATGGCGGTAAGGCGGTAATGCGGCTGTCGCTTATTATTTTGCCGCTTCCATATATCACTTATCGCTAATCGTTAATCGGAACAAGACTTATCTCTGTCTCCGACGTGGTCTGTGCGTAATTTGAAGCAACAATTTTCTGTATCGAGGTCATTCTCCATCACGATTCAAGAATTATTTGCGAATTTACAATACACTAGGTGCACTCCCGCTCAACCCCATTCTCCTCGACGACACTGAACGTCGACGCTCCGACCCTTTGCCATACACCGTTCAAGGCCTACAGTAGTCGTACAAAATATTGTTTGCGACGCCGATCGGTAGAATTCCAGCCATCCCACCCTCCGAATCTTAGAATTCCCCGCCACTAGACCACAGACTCGAGATGGATCACACAAGAGACCCTTGCCCGTGGGTTATTTTGAACGATTTTGGAGGTGCATTTGCCATGGGTGTATGCGACCAATTTTATTCTACTATTGTCTCTCTGTTAAACTTGAAAATGTGAGCTAATGCCCCTCTCTTGTTAGGCAATTGGCGGAACCATATGGCACGGTATCAAGGGTTTTCGAAACAGTCCGATGGGCGAGAGGAGAATAGGAGCAATCACAGCAATCAAGGCGAGAGCACCAGTATTAGGTGGAAACTTCGGTAGGCACTAGATACTATGGATCGTCTTCGATCTTGTCAAAGCTTACCTTTGGATTAGGCGTATGGGGTGGTTTATTCTCGACATTTGACTGCGCCGTTAAGGGAATAAGGAAGAAGGAAGACCCTTACAACGCCATCAGTAAGTCGGCCTGTAACTTGCCAGCCTGACGGGCCTGTGAACTAACTAAATCGTCAGTTGCTGGTTTCTTCACAGGTGGTGCTCTAGCGGTCCGAGGAGGATATAAGGCGGCGCGAAACGGTGCTATTGGCTGTGCCGTACTCCTTGCCGTTATCGAAGGTGTTGGTATAGGTTTCCAGAGAATGCTTGCGGGCTCAACGAAACTAGAGGTATACTTCATTACTGCCAGGTCTGATACCCTCAAAAGTCAGAAAACTAACGCTCATCCAGGCGCCCCCACCACCGCCAGACACGGAGAAGGCTTTTGCATAGATTTCTTAAAAAAACGAATGCGACGAAAACACATATTCCCACTCTGCTCATTTCCGATTTATTATTCGATCGGTTTCGTGTATTTATAAGGGGTTTAGATGGTCTTTGCATAACCAACACGGACGGGCTATGAATGACATGTAAAATAAAAGGAGAGGATAGTACCGCTGTGTCGAGGCGGGTCTGGCTGTTGATAGTCCTCCATAAGTCATGTCCTTACCCAGCGGACATTCACATCCAAATACACTACCTAATGTTGACGGACACAGATTTCCTTAGATTTCCTGTATCAATATTCCTCGTGCTGGTATATATCTATCTAACTGATCTAGTCTAACGATTCTAGCGATTTCATCTTTTACGCCTTCTCAGCATTCCACCTCGAAACATCCTCGGTTACGCCCTCTCTCATCACGACCATTCCGCCCAGGGATTGATCTGATCTATCGGGATGGAAGATTCTCATCACAGCTTTTCCGTCGTCGTCAATCCACGCTCGAAACATGCCACCGCAATTATGATCCTGCAGTATACTGGCAGAGGCGGCGACTATTCGACCAGACTCGTCACACGAGATTATGCTCTCCACGCCGATCATGCCGCCTTCTCCTTCTCCCGTTCGACCCCAGCGATTTCCAGCGCTCTTCTCCAGTTCCCCTCCCCTTCCAGCAACGCGACGTAAGGCATTGGCCCCTGGTACCTGAGCCCATCGCGCGATCGAACCGACCGTTCTGGTAGCGGCTACCCGTAGGAAAGAGTCGCCGTTCCCGGTACCTGACAGGGCAATAGACCGTATTGTTCGCAAGCGATCGTAACCCGTGTTAGTATTCGTCTGGGCGACGGGGGAATATGCAAAAGGAGTCGGTAGACAGTCGGCGACTAGGCTTCGCAGGTTTGCCGACAACTCTACAAGCGGGCCGGGCGAGCCCAAGTATCTTCTCATACTCATCCATCCGGGGTTTGCCATGCTCGATCCCCTCTCCTCTTCCCATTCTTCCGCCCAGAAACCGGCGCCGACGACGGGTGTATCGCCAATGCGCCCGGTAAGCTTATTCGTCAGACCCCCCGTGCTAGTAGCAGCGCACACGACACCATCCGCATCTAAGGCGACCGCACCGCACGTGCCCTGGGGCAAATACTCCTCCGCGCTCCAGGTCGCCAATCCTTTTCCGGCTTTTTCATTTTCCAGCGCCCGTACGTGCTCGTCCCAGCGGTGCTGAGTGAAGAAATACTTCGGGTCAACTAATTCAAGCCCGTACATCTTGGCCAACGTCTCCGCCGTTTCCCCGTGGATCAGCGTGTGCCCCTGCGCGGACGGCACGTCGAGACCAAGCGCGTCTTGGCCGTCGGATTCTGTTGTCGTTGCTGTCGTTGTTGGCAATGCCACGCCCGATTGCGCCAGTCCGGATTTGGCCTTCTTGCCCAGGTCCTCGTCGCCGTGCTCCAGCATCGCCTTCGCGAGCAATACCGGGTTCTTGACCCTGCGCAGGCCGGTCGCGCCGACGCCGCGCTTGGCGTGGCCCCGGGATACCATGACGGAGGCTTCCAGCTCGTTGATGCCGTCGCGCGTGAATACCGCGCCGTGGCCCGAGTTGAACAGCGGGTGGTTCTCGAGTAGCGTTACGGCGTATGTCGCGATGTCGAGAGCCGAAGGGAACTTGGGCTCGGAAGAGAGGCGGGGGGGATACCCATTTCCGCTTGATGATAGGGAAGTACGGATATAGGCGTCTGCTTTGGAAACCTAGTCCGTGTTTTTTTTTTTTTTTCGGATTAGTCTTCTTTTCCTGCTTATTAAATATATGAGTTGTGGTGTACTTACGATGGTGAGGAGCGCATGTCTGTATTCCTGATATTTCTCCGGACCAAGTCCCTCAGGTGTGATATTCCCGGCGCCGCCATGAATGATTAGTCGTGGTTTGGCTTGGGTCGCATTTCCCTCAGGTTGTCGTTTATACTCCATTCTCTTTCTCTTTTCATACAATTCATTCAACACAAGCTTCTATGAATTATTGCGACTATTCGAAGAAGAATCAAAGAGACCGGGCCTGGGGATATATGATGGGTACGGTGAAAGCTACCGTATCTTCATATGATAACGGCCATACCGGTATAGGAGCATTATACCGCGATTAACTAACCGCTAAAAGCAGGTACAGTATCTCGGCAGTTAATCCACTATTACTCCCCGCATAAGCGATCCACACACTGAAAAGGCGGGTCACCTTCTAAAGCTCAACTGCTAAAATGGACGTCAATTTGAGCGATAAGTCCAGGTTACACACCTTTAGGTTACAGGCAACTTACCATGATAAAGAACCCGCTATATCTTATTCCGTACCTATAGTTCAGGGCAGATAGATATAATGCTGCACCGCGTATTACGCCCTGACTAAGCTCAAACGAATGCTAGCTTTTATTATTATTTTTTTTTTTAGTTTTTTTTTTTTTTTTTTCTTGTATTTAGTTATACAACCGTCCAATCCTGCAGTACAATACCCGTACGGAGAGTTTACAGCCACATGTAAGCTATCATTAGGCAACTGTAGGATGGACTGAGTTCGTAGCAAATAGAACTACCCTTTTGAGAAACATTCAACGACGGTCAAGGGTTATGAGACATGTGGGATCCTTTGTGCTGTAGAGAGCAAGTCATCAGCCACTCTTCATCCTTTAACCCTACAATCTAATTCAGCTTTCGAAGATGTATATTACTAGACGTCTTCCTCCCCCTCCCCATCATAATCATATTCGGAATATCTCTATCGTTGCATTTAACCATGATGCTGTGGTATGCAACCGTCTTCACCTCCCTCCTCGTGGGTTCTGTGCTCGCAGATAAGCAGACGCGACAGGATGGGACGGACCCAACCCAACCCGTAGGAACAAACCCGATCTCGAAATTCGAGACGACATATCTCGGCCAGCAGAACCCGAACAACAGCTGCAGCCATCGCGACTTAGGTTTCACAGGTGAACTACAGGGGAAGTGGTACGCTGTATACGGCGACACACTGTGGTGCGCATCCGGCGTGACGGATCCAGCTAGTGATCCCGACGGATTCCATGGGATGGTCAGAGATGCCGTGTCGCTCATGACGGACGATCCGCTTGTTGTGGTAGATATGCATCTTAATGATGATGCTCCTGTTCGGCATCAGTTGCAGTTCGTCCCATTTAACACCGCTTGGGGCGAGGACAACACGTATGGGTTCGGCGGCACAAGTTTATTTGAGACTGCCGACGGGGCGGGTGGTCTGTTTTATCTTGTCGTGTGTTAACCTTTTTTTTTTTTTTTTTTTTTTTGGTCTAATCTTGTCTCGGATACTCTTGCAGCTTAGCTAAATAACCATCTTATACCCAGAACGCCAACGACGCTGGCCTAAAGGGCGCAGGCGTTGCAAAAGTAGAGCTCGTAAACGGTGAGCCAACCGTAACCGAGCGCTTCGGGGACAACGGGTACTGGTGGCCATCGGACAGCACGCCGCGGTACGGCGATGTCGCTGCTTTCCGAGACCCTCGATCCGAGTACGTGTACGCGTGGGGTGGAGCGCCGACATCCGTCACGGATTCCATCGGCGCCCAGTACGTATACTTGCTGCGCGTCAAAGCCGCCGATGCGTATAACTTGGATCGGTACGAGTATTGGTGGGGTCCGGACGGTTGGAAGACCGGCCAGCCGCTGACGGAGTTCGGTGCGCAGAGAGCGGTCGCCTGGTTTATTGGCCAGGGGCAGGTTGTATGGAGCGAGTTTTATGAATGCTATGTTTTTGTGCATCTAAGTCAGTATTTTCTCGTTCATCCTCCCGCCAGAGCTTTATAAAAGATCTCCAGACCACTTCGTCAGTTTATTGGCTAACATTGGGATGCAAATAGGCCCTGGCGGCTCCGACGTCCTCCTACGTACTGCAGCATCGCTTGAGGGCCCGTGGACTCCTGATGTGAAAGTATATACAGCAACTCCTATCAACGGCGGTTTAACATATGCCGGTGTTGCACACCCCTATCTCGACCCAAGCGGCCAGACACTAACCACCTCGTATACCAACAATAATCATATTGAAGTGCTAAAGGTTGAGTTTTCGAAATAAATAGGGGTTTCGAACATGTCTAGAGAATACGAGTGTAGCCTTGTTTTCATGTTTTAAGTTGTGGGAGACGATATACACAACGAAGGTTGATTTAAACGGCGGACTACACAGACTGAGTGGTGAAGGGTCACAGTATAATATATGATAGCAAGTACAATCATTGAACAACGTATACTAATAGTTGGTTCACCTACATTTAATTCATATCCCATATCAGAGACGTCGTATCAACGAAATCCGAAAATGAATATCAGACACGCCAGCGTACGTCCTCATTGAAAATCCGCAGTTATATCCCCTCATAAAATCTCCACTTAGACTTGAAGTCCTTCTTAAGCTCCTTATCTAGAACCAACGCCCTTAGCATCTCAATGGGCATAACGTTAGCCCGTAGAATCCGGTCGTGAAATTCCTTCTCGCGCATCTTCTCTTGCCCGTTCCCTAAAGCCTCCTTTCGCAGACGCATCAGCTGCAATGCACCAAGCATATAACCGGCTTGGTATAGAGGGGAATATTCGCCCCCAAGACTTCGTCTGACTTCGCCTTCCGCCGTCGCACGTTCGTGGCCTACCTTATCAACCAGTAGATCGACACACTGTCGCGCATCTAACTGGCCCAGGTGGAAGCGTACAGAAAACATGATCCGCGCGCATCGGTGCATACGCCAGAATAAAGACCCGACCTTATCCTCGGCGCTCACGAAGAAGTCGCCTCGCTCCCACAGGACCATCTCCCAGTACAGAGCCCAGCCCTCAACGAAAAACGGCGTATCGAACAGCGCGCGACGGTAGTGGTGATGCCGCTCTCCGATGAAAATCTGCAGGTGATGGCCCGGTATCATCTCATGGAACGCCGTCGCGCGTGCGAAATGCCTGTTATTCCCGCGCAGCGACATGAGCTTATCCTCGTGGGCCATGTCCCGCGTCGGGTAGGACATCTGCATCGTCGGGCCGCCCAGAAAAAACGGCGAGACCTTCTGCCGCCGCGCCTCGATCATCGTCATCCGGACGGCCTCCTCGGCGACCCGCGGCACCGTCACCAGGTCGTGCTTCTTGACGTACGCGGCGCCCTCGTCCACGAGCGATCGGACGAACGCCGGGTACGCCCCCGGCGGCTCGTACTGGTTCTTCACGTGCTCGAGGGCCGCGCGCCAGTTGCGCCCGAACCCGAGGCGCTGAGAGGCTTGGACCATTTCTGCCTCGCACCATGCGTATTCTTTCTCCGCTATGCGCAGGAGCTCTTCGGGCGTGTACGGGATCATCTCCGCTTCGAGATCGCTTAGGAGGCCGTCGCGGCCGATCGGTTCTCCGACGATCGCGTCTTCGTCGCCGGGCTTCACGCCCACGAGGACCTCCCGGAGGAGACTTGCCATGCTACCCAGCGCCGCGTCGAGACGCTTATATGGCTCTGCCACCCACCAGTCGAACAAGGGGTCGTAGTCCTTGTAGAAGGAGTACATCTCCGCAAGCTTCTTCCGAAGACTTGAAACTCTGCGCGCCGCCCGATGTCCAGTGGCTCGCGAATACCTGCTAGCGTTATGATTGACGTGATCGTGCGCCAGGAGAACGAGCTTTTCTATTGCGGTGAGACTATCAGCAAGGGCTTTCGGGTCAATTGGCTCGACGCGGCGACGTCTCCCACACCAGGCGATGATAGGCGTAGCAAACGGTTCAATAAATGCTTGGAATTTCGCGTCTCGTGCTTTATCGAGCTGAAGCGTGCGCTTCGCACGCCGTAGGTAGTTTCGGAGTAGCAGGTGATCGACTCTATCGTCCTGTGACGAATAGGACTCGAAGGATTGTCTCTCGAGATCCGCGAGCTCATCTCGGTAGAATTCCTCCAGTCGCGTGTTCCGCGACACGGAGCCTTCGATATCGTAGTAAGCCGTCAAATCCCTCCAATCATTCCATACGCGCACGATGCGGTCCTGGATTGGCTCTACAGGCAGCTCTTTAGACGGTACTTCGACCGCAGTCCAGTCCTCCTCGCCATCGTCGTTCTCTATCACCTCGATTTCCTTCGCAAGATCTTCCACCACAGCGTTTGATTCCAGAGGCGATGGAAGATTAGAAACAGTATCGCCCTCGGTTTCCTGTCCATTCCGGACGACTTTACGAATTAAATCGTACAGCTCCTTAGGGTCTCGGATGTGTTCGAAATCGCACCCGGCATTAGACAACTTGCTCTTCATATCAGCCGATAAAGAGCGCTTTATCATGAGCAAGACAGTCAGGCGGTTCTTCCGCCATCGCAGGTACTCTGGCGAATAGCTATCATCGGTGGGTGCTGGAATGCTTGTGGTAACATAATGAAGCAGATATCTTGTGCGGAGAGCCTCAACTAATTCGGTGTTCCATCGAGAGTAATCTTCCGGTTCAGAGAGTTTATGCCTCTGCTGTTGCGGGGCTGTTCTACCTTGGCTGAGCGAGGCCATATTGGATTTGTCCTCTTGCTAAATCTCTCGTGTTTGTTGGTTGCAAGCCCACTGTCCCACACCATATCATGATGAGCTACGTTGGTGATACCGATGGGACGGGCTGACCACAAGATAATAACTTCCCCGGATGCATGTGGACCTACCAGATGCATAGATAAGTCTCCGGATAATTCCTAAATAGGAGGCCGAAGGATCGTCAGGGCGGACGCTATAAAAGCGTTGGCGGGGTCGAATGCAACCTCTTTAACTTCTAGGCTGATAACAGATTAAACCTCGGAGAATTCTTCCCGATGAGACGTCACTTGCGTAAGCCCCCTTTTTTTTTCTTCTGGTCTGGCATCAGTCCTTTTTATCTCTCGGATCTCAAACTCATCAGCACTGAAGCCAAGCCCAGCCGCAAACAAGCATATGAAGGAATAATACCATGGTCCTCGGGAATGGAGGTAACAATTCCGCCTTATCATCACCAGCTCGGCCCCATAAGCTATTAACGTAGGATCCTGTTTCTCTTGCGTCCACCTTCGACTTACTTATACCTAGAATGTAAGAGTGGGCATAACAGGTAATGCTTCTTATTTAGGATAACCTTTCCTTTCATCTTCGGACCATACGCAATGGTAATATCCGTTGCTTTTTAAAGACAAATAGTGCTAATGATAGGTAGTCTGGTCTCTCAAAGACCATCAATCACACCCATGAATTACCACGCGCAGCCTGCGTTAAAGCTGCCTGTCTTGCAGCTGCATCCGCAGCCGTGTTCCAATTTCTCGGAATTCTCCAGAACTTGACAGACAGTCCCTCTTCCATGCACCTCTCGAATTCACCCAGGAGCATTTCCCACAAGTCTTGGTTCCTGACACTTCCGCCCGCTCTTGTTCTCCAGGAGTTCCCAGTCCACGTTCTGACCCACTTCGTGGATCCTTCGACTACATATTCCGAGTCGGTAGCGATTACAATGGTGGTAAACCCTTCGCCGGCCCAGTCTTGGGCGCGTAAAGCCGCGATTACAGCACGGAGCTCAGCCCTGTTGCTGCTCTGGATTCCCTCTTCGCCAAAAGGCCCCCTAGTCTCTACCCGACCAGATATGACTGCTGAATTGCCTGTGTGTCCTGTTCCCAGGACGATCGCCCAACCCGCTCTGGGATCTTGTTGGCCATTATTCAAGCATGCGCCATCGGTGAAGACGAGAACCAAATCGCGATCGTTGCGGTGGATGAATCTGAAAACAGTGAGTCTTAGCTAGGGGAAGAGGTACTCTAATAGATCGTATTATCTCCTCTGGCGCCCTTGCCTGATACATCCTGGATATGGTTGCTTGCTGGGGAATAGCTCTGTCGGCATGATAGAACTCGTTGGGGGGGACGAATCTGGTAGGGATGACCCGACCCATGTCTCTTCTTATTTCTAGACTGTCAGGGCGGTCATCGCTATCGTCATATTCTTCATCTTCTTCGTCCTGTTCAAATTTGTCATCCTCACTTTCGTCCATAAAACTATAATCCGTGCAACATTTCCCACAAACGACGAGACCGTGTGGGCCGCAGACGAGTTTACCATTGGGCAACCTGCAGGGGCCCTCTTCGTCATCGCTGCTGGATGGGCCAAGCGGGTAAAGACCCTGGGCGAGGTACCATCCGAGAGGCATCCTTGCAACAATTCGTGGTAGATGGGAGCCTTGAAATTGTTGTAAGAAAATCTGGGAATTTTATAAAAAGAGATGAGTTTGTAAGGAAGTTAGGTACCTATAAAGCAAACGAGACTAGTTGTGCACGGACTACGTGTGACTAAGCATAAAACCTTATGAATTTCATTAATAATATGTTAAAGAGGGATGTTGTCAGGATCAGCTTTGTACAAGCCATTATGTGGCAGAGAGGAGGCTGTACAATAGACCTCTATAACAGATAGATATTCGTTAAAAAGTGAATTCGCTATATATTAGATTCGCTATGGTAAGGATTTACTATATAATAATTATAAATTAGAGGCTAATAGTTTTTTATGTTTAACGCTAAGTGTATGCTTTAGGTAAGTTAGCTGTTGACGAGTTAAGAATAGGGGTTAAGGATTTTCTTTGTATTTAAAGGAGGTTTGAGTATTTCAGTGGCATTTGAAGGCTTTTACAGCTAGAGAGCTGGTGGATGGAGTTTATTATAAGAAGTGGAAATAGGATGGGGGATGGTTTTAGGAATAGGATAAGGGGATAGGTAAGCGTTATTGTTTTAATAATACAGTTTATTTGCATTTATCTCGCTATATTTTCGCACTTAACAGACTGACCACCTATTACTACTCACTTTTTTCTATGATGTTGCTTTTGATACTAGGACTTTGCCGCTATGGTAAAGGGAAACTTGAAATCTGGGTAATTTGATTGGGCATATATAGACGTCAATGGTCTAGTCGTCACTTGAAGACTTTGGTTATGACACTTAAAACTATACTCGTATCACAGGTACACTTATATGATTCCCTACTTACCTCCTACCTTTCCTAGACAACCTAGTTCAGTCCTTGCATCATCTGGTCTTTTCACCCGCCAAGCATCCCACATACCATAGATGAATCACAAAGAAATGAAATAGAAAATGACAGCGATTATCTAGTAGCGAATAGGTAATAAGATTGAAGTCCGAACGTGAGAAGTTCATGGAACAATTGCTTTATATTTATCGGATATAAAAAAGCCATCATGTATGCTGACTGGCAATAATTACCTATTAGATAGTAGCTTGACTTGATCTAAAGAGGGAATTCACTTGATAGGGAGGGGATGGGAAGGGAATGGTCTCTTATATACCTACAGCTGAGTGCCTCCACATAAATACGGTAACAAGGTGGCTTTATATGCGACAACAGCAATAGTTAACAACATAGGCACCTCTTTCCTAGATAATAACCTACCTAAGGTAGACATCTACAGGTCCGCAAGCATCACGATTGCATACGTTATAGGTTAACTATTCTAGGTGGCTTTCCACACATGTCCCTACCTCTCGCAGTTTATATCCAAACTAAATTTCGAAAATGACCTGAGGCCCTTTAATCACAGTCTCTGGAAGTCCCCAGGTAGCCAGAAGGTGGGTTGGAAGCGTTGCGGCGGGGTTCGGGTCTAGTCTACCTGTCGTAGGATCTCGTCTGAACGCGGCGAGTCCCGTATCACCAATCTCATTAGCCACTATTGCAAATTCCTGGTTGTCGTCCGAGCTAAGACAAACCATGCGTGGCTGTATGCCGGCAGTCGGTGTGTTTTCGACAAATACGAGGCGCGGCGGGTCAGTATCGTGGGTGAGCCTAAAGTGTGCGATGTGGCCAGAAAGGTCCATCGAGAATCGGTTCCAAATGTAAATGTCACGCTGGTTCGACGCGGCCACGATACCGGCAAATCCTGTCATCCTGGGCTCATCTTCTTCCGGCACCGCCGGCCGTCCAAGTTGGATAGTACTGAGCTCTAGCCCGCTATCGGTATAGGTTACTCGCACCAAGGCGAGCGCGGTCTCGATCCCACCTACCAACACCAAGTAAGTCGCTCCTCCAATTGAAACACAAGCCATAGTGGCTGGTATGACTCCATCCGGTACAACCTTAACGCCCACAACCTCGTACCTATCGTTTAATGTGTCGATGAATGATAAACTTCTGTTGCCGGCATTTGCTACAATAAAATAGCGGCCAGTCGGTTCAAGAATGGCTTCGCGGGGGCTAGGAAAGTAGGCTCTTCTGGGGTCAGCGCTGCCAAGTGACCAGAGAACTTTCATCAGTCTAGGGGCGTTGTCCTCCCCTGAGATGTCCCAAACATCAATCTCGCCATTTGCGAAGCAGCACTCAACCATGCGAGTCCTGTCGGCATTAAATGCTAGGTGTTTCCCCCCATCGGAGCCTATGCCATTGGCACCGAACGAAATGTCGTCGAAACGTCGCCTACTACCATCCTGCTGTGCTGGAAGATCGCCGCTCACATCCCTATACCCTAGCCTTAACATGTTGGTGTTTGAACTCACCTTATCTGAAGTGTAGAGAATATTGGGCGGTTTAAATAGTATTGAAGAAGGGAACCAATTCGGGATGATAAGTCTTGCAGCTATAGCGAACTGCGTGCCGTCAAAACTAACAAGGAGTACCTGGTCTCGATTACCGACAATTAACTGCCCTAAAGGAGGCATCGAGGGGGTTTGTGCAGCCATTATGCTTAAGTAAGAGTTTATAACGTGTTTCTTAATAAAAAGAATAATTGACGAGATATTACGAAACCCAAGATGAGATAAATGGTTAGTATTTAATACCTTTACTTGTACTGACTGACGTGAAGTTTAGCAGCGGGAAATGATAATATATATATACTCAGCTCAACTTGGCACAACTAAACCGTAAATTATCGACGGAATACAATTACTGTTATAACACAGTATCTCTCAGGAGAATACTTTTGTTCGTAAATAACTTTTTACACCCAGACTTGGAAGTAAGCATGTACGTTGCTGTGTTTCGATTCACTTAAGCCTTATAGGATTTCCCAAAAATGGTGTCTCACCTCTATCAGAGGTGAGTAGGCTCTAGTTATTCGAATACAAATTCATACATACCTGTCCAGGTTGTAGGCGTCTACCTTTGTCTAACAGGTCAAAAGTCTTTAAGCCATACCTGTCGAATTCCCTATTAAAACGAAAATAAGAGCTAGAGTATTCAAGGTGAGGGTTTCGGACCATGGAACATGGGTTAACGACTTTATATCACACATTAAAAGATATAGTGGTAGAAAGAGGACAAGGATTCCTCTTGTCACGTCGCAGAGCATTAGGTGAGAAAAACAACTTTTTTGTTCCGAAGGAGTCTTGAGCAAGACTCCTGACAACTCAAGTTGTTCTAATGTTTTATAGTGTAGAATAACTGCTTCGTAAGGTTGGTATTGGGCTGACACGTGTCAACTGTAGCCTCTACACACGATTTGATTCTCTTCTCAATCCACTTGTTAAACGTCTGTTGTTGTGGAACAGGGGTCGTTAGCATATAATGATGGAGCTCTTGTCATGTTCTGAGAGATATATAAATGCTTCGCTGAAGCCAATAGAACCGCGGTTTGATGTACGAATAATAAGGTAAGCACCTAACTATTCATAATTCAATCGGACAGATCTAGGAATAAGTACGCCATCATGTCAGAAAGCAAGCCATTTCCTCCCGCACGAGCTCGCACATTTGGTGTTGAGTTAGAGTTTATAATTCTGTGGCTATGGGATGATGAGCCGGACCCATACGAAGAGTGGGCAAGTAAATTACCTCCAATCCTTAGGATACCGAGGGAAAGCAGCACTCCATTCACAAAGAGTCTTGTAGACGGGATGGTCTACGACGCGATTTGTGATGTTCTAAACAGCCATGGTATACCGGCTCAGCAAGAACCTCGAGCTTCCGAGTTTCGCGTCTGGAACGCCAAACCGGATTCAAGTATTGACCTTATAGATGAGAAAGCTCACTGGACCGGTGTCGAACTGGTGTCTCCTGTGGAGAGTGCTACACCTGTGGCGTTCGAAATAATTTCCTATGCCATAAACTTAATAGCCTATACGTACAGGATAAAATTGAACAATACCTGCGGGTTTCATGTACACGTGGGTGATGGGGAAGAGCGAATGCCCCTAGAGCATGTAAAGAGAGTCGCTTCTCTACTCTGGGCTGCTGATCCCGTTATCGCCACACTGCATCCACCAGAAAGGAGAACGAACGTTTACTCCCAAAGCATTCGCGAACGGAGCCCACTAGCTCATGGGAGTAAAATAGCGGACGTATTGTTGAGTTCTAACCACAGGGAAGATGATACATGTCTTCGATATATCGGACGCAGCATGAGGTATGGGGAACAGCCGATATCCTGGAGAGTAATGAACCAGTCGGAGAAAACCGTCCAGGCCTTTGAAGCCTCTCGTGCAAAGCTTGACTTTGAACCGTTTCTCTACGGTGACACTAAAGACTCCTCATCCGGCAAGATGGATTCACCCACGGCATACCCAGCCCCAGAACTAAAGGAATCGGAGATCAAGGCCGGCATCGAGAAGGCCACAAAAACTATCAAGGATTCCGAAGTGAAACGCTCTAGATACTCATACTCACCCCCGATAAAGCGTCTAGGTCCGAGGTTTTTACTCCCCGAAAGACGGCCTGATGATGAAAACTCGCCTATAAGACTCGACGCGAAAGCCAAGACTGACATTGGGGTTTTCGCTGGCGTATGTGAGATACTTGATTGTGAAAGCTCGTGTGTAATAGCCTTATTGCTAGAGACCCAGGAGAGACCCAATTATAACTTTTTTCGCTATAGGTGTAGCGAACTTATGGATCCTGACTCGAGCGCCCCTACGATCGAGTTTCGAGAAGCGGCGGGTACCACATCTGGTAAATGGGCGGAAATGTGGGCTAGAATCTGCGTGGGTCTCACGCATTACGCTATCCACGCTCCGGCAGATATGTACCTCACTGTGTTATCTCATCTTGAAGACGCCACTTCTGGCGAGGCTTCGTATGATGTGGTTGACCTATTGGCCGAAATTGGGCTATTTGCAGAATCGGCGTTTGCGGAGAAGAGGTTGACACAATACAAGGATGAATGGGGGTTAAAGTATGATTCCGAAGAGAAAAACGATCCATCCTGAGTTATTTTTGAATGAGGGTTGGGTTATATTATCGGTAGTATTTAAGTAGATATTACCTTAGTTACCTCCTGAATGTAAGGATTCTTGTATTCTTAAACTGACGTATATCTCTTTTCCATTGTCGTTGGGTGTGAACTATGCTTTGACCAGTTAAAGAAAGCGGGTAGAGTCGGAAGAAAACAAATGCATTAACAGATATTTAAATATGCATATTTTATAAAGTTCATGTTACATTAGTGATCTGTGTCTTCGGAACGAATCTTCTTCGTCGCATGTATGATGTATAGTACCTACCTGTGTAGCTGGAGGTAATATTCTTCCCTTCTCTAATCAAGTACGACGATCGTCTCTTATTATATACTCCGGCTCTCCTCGGAATTTCGGTATTGCGATACCCACTTGAGTATGCGTGTAAGCAACTTGAACCAACATCTCAATACTAACAATAATTAGCTTCATTTGTTCTTAGCCCCTTAGCGACGTGGTTACTGCATCATACCCTTTGACCCTGGTATCATCCGTATACTCGTTCTGTGGGCGTTTGAATTGTAAAGAAAAGAAATCATAAGTACATCATGGCGTCGACGTGGGTTCCGGACGTATCTCCCGACAGCCCATTTTCACTAGCCAACATCCCCTTCGGTATCATCAGCTCACCGGCCAACCCCGCGCCGCATGCCGCTATCGCGATCGGGTCTCATGTACTTGATCTCAAAGTCCTGTCTTCCTATCCGGACTTTGATGATCTCTTCCCTGGCTTAAAGAATTACCCCGACATATTCTCGAACTCCACTCTAAATGAGTTCGCAGCGCTGGGCCGACCGGTCCATCGAGAAGTCCGCAGGACTATTCAGGACCTCTTATCAGCTGAGACATCACGACCAGAAGTCTTAAAGGATAACCTGGGACTTCGACAAGATGCCGTTATTCCACAGCAGAAAGTTAAAATGCATCTACCCATGAGCATTGGCGACTACACAGATTTTTATGCTGGTTTCCACCACGCCTATAATGCCGGTGCCCTGTTTCGCGGACCGCAAAAGGCTCTGCAGCCAAACTACACCCACCTTCCGGTCGGTTATCACGGCCGAGCCTCTAGCGTCGTCGTTTCGGGCACGCCGATCAAGCGCCCCGTCGGCCAGATCATTACTGACCCTACAGCGGAGCCGAAGCACCCCACCACAGCTCCTTCGCGACGTCTAGACATTGAGTTGGAACTAGGGTGCTTTATAGCAACTCCGAACGATATGGGCTCTCGCGTCAAAGTCACGGATGCGGAAGACCACATCTTCGGATACGTCTTATTAAACGACTGGAGCGCGCGCGACATCCAGGCGTGGGAGTACGTACCGCTGGGCCCCTTTAATGGGAAGAACTTCGCTACGACCATCAGCCCTTGGGTTGTCCTGGCGGATGCCCTTGAGCCGTTCCGGACCAAGGCAATTGACAACTGGACACCGCTACAGGGGTATCTGAACGAGGGCAAAGAAGAGAATATCTTTGGAATTGATTTACAGGTTGATTTAGAGAGTAAGCACTTAACCTAATCTTAGTAAGAATTATATTTAAAAGTCAGGTCTAATACAGCACAGCACCGCAAGGCGACTCGACGACTATATGTACAACAAGCTCGAAATACCTCATATGGTCGTTCCCGCAGATGATTGCGCATCACACGCTAGGCGGCTGCCCGCTGAAAACGGGAGACCTTCTTGGCTCCGGGACTATCAGCGGGCCTTCGCTACGCGAGAGGGGAAGCTTCTTAGAGCTAAGCGAAGGTGGAAGAAAAGACATCATGCTTCAGGGTATGGACGTACGCCGGTTCTTGAAGGATGGTGACAGGATTACAATTCAGGGTATATGCGGTGAACCAGGTCAAAAGGTTGGTTTTGGTGAATGCACTGGTCGAGTATTAGAAGCAACGCCACTATAATAGTTCTGATATCAGGGCTTGGAGTTTACGAAGAAACTAGGCACCATAGGTACCTAAGGTATTCAAGTCTCTATCTTGGTATATGAATAGAACTTGAATTGCCTAGTAATGCATAGGAGATACCGTGTTCTCCTATATTTTCTATTGACTCTAGGTAAATGTTCATTGCCTGTGACATTGCTCCTAATTACCTAAAATAAGAACATTGTTCTGCCCTAAACACATTGGAACTACCACCGCTCATTGAACATCGATTTCCTATGCTTATTCGATAGGTACCATTAGTGGGCATGTAACTATCAATCAACATTTCAATTAAATAAAGACTTCACGCCTACACAATAACTGTTCTTTCTTAACTATATAAACATGATGTCAAATACCAGGTACCTTCTGATCAGTTCTCTCCTACCTACAGCATTCTACTCGCTGAAAACCTACCTCTCAGCAATAGACTTCTACTAAGTTTATCCATGAAGTCAATACACAACCATCCCTGGAACCCATTCAGGATGTTTTTTTTTTTCAACAGTCCCAACCAAGCGCCCCGGCCAAGAATACGGCGTGATCCGCAGTTATCTGGGCAACAGCTGCTACAAGGTCCAGGTTATTCCCACGGACGGTAGCACCAAGCCTTACATCGTCGTCGGCGTTCGTCTTAATTTGATCCGCGCAGCGGTGGGGGACTTTGTGCTTCTGTTTTTCTGGAACCCTAAGTCGAAGGAAGCTTTTATCACCCGCGTCTTTAGTAGAGCTGAGGCTGAAATAATAAGGGGTCACCACGGGCTGCCTAGGCACTTTGATCTTGTTGATGACGATAATTAGCTGAGGCGCGATTGTCGAATACCTAGCCGTGTCAATATGAGCGTCCAAGGGGTAACCCAATCGATTTTACTAGTTGAAAGAGTAAAACAAACATATACCTACCTCCCAGGCCAAAGAGAAACGATATCCAGTCTTTGAAAATTTAGATGCGATTATCTCAATGCATGGTCTGCTAGTAATTTGTAATAGTTTAGGTACCTTTAGAGTTGCATCTTGAACCCTTAAGCTTCCCATAAAGCGTAAAGAAACTCTATAATATTTGTATTTCATCTTCAAGCAGTCAAATCACGAAAGTAGCGCTTGTTAGATCTCAAAGTCGTTGTATGTATTATTATCAACTTTTGCTATGCGGCGGCCAGCCAGCCCGCACAGCCTCGAGTAGAGAGAGCATCGGTGTTGGTACGACTTTCATATGTAATATGCCTTGAACAATCCTTGCAAAATGGGGGTATCTTATGTGTGCTCCAGCTCCAGCTTCACTTCTCACATATACTTTTTCTCCTCGCTAGGTATACCTTTTCCTCCGCAGTCAGAATAGTTGGTAATCCGCACTTTTATGTGCAGGGAGCTACCCTCTTAGTAAAGACCGACGCAGATGTCACCGCGGACTCGGGCGGTCAAGTGGACCTCTGCTTCCAGGTCGAGCTTGATACCGACTAGCAGAGCGGCGGACTTCTGGTTGCCGTGATCGTCGGTCGCACCCCTCAAGAGTTGGCCTGGGGAGAACAAGTTAGTCATATTTGTTAAGTTTTAGGCTCCTCGAGGTATCACTGGTCTTACCTGCTGGCTGAGCTAATCCCGCCGAGGTGGGTAGCTGGGGCAGAGCTGTAGTGGCTTGAGAGAGTTGGTTCTGAGGACGACGGCCGCCGCGGGCCTGGCCGTCGGATTCCGAGTCGCTGTTGTAAGCGACGTTGTTCTTCATGGGGATGGCGGAGGTACTAGATACCGTGTCAGTTAGACCTGGTATATGTAATTCTGAAGCTGACCATTAAGTAACTTACGTGCTAGCGGTGGCCATTTTGAATTAGTTGATGGTATTAATCAAGGGAGATCTTTTAAAAAATGTAAATGAATGATGGAATAGCGGCGGATTGGTAATCGCGTTGCTAAAGTCAGGCCGGCTGAAGAAATGAAGAAGGAAGCTGGTGGTTATGATGATGCTGTTGATGCTGGATGATGAGGATTGATTCTTCACTGTTGAGTCCAGAACCAAGTGTTCTTATATCTTCGAAGCTCGACTTAACCATACATCCCGTTTCTCCAAACATCTTAATACTACTACTATACAAGTCCCTTCTATCCGTCCGAGCGCTCGAAACGCAAATTAGGGTTGAACTATCCGCGACGCATATCCCCATACCTAATTCACGTCGATGTAACGCACTCGTCCGATATGGTACGATACAAGTCGTCCAATTATTCCTTGACAAAGTTACAGTGAAGACTTCGCTGCGCTCTCATTTGCTCGCCCAGAGCCGGGGGTTGCGGTGGACCCTGATCAAAGCGTTGAGCCTCAGACATCAGGGGTCTCGTCTTACCCCTGTCCCGCATAACCACGCTCAGATCTGATCTGAGAAATGGCACGAGGAGTCGGAATATTAAACCGATGGATGTAATAGAGTTGCTCCTTTGAGAAGATCCTGAAGTTCGATGAAGGCCTAGGTTTATGCTCTTCCTAAGGGTGTACGATTATGGCTTGCTGCTTTACTCTAGCACAATAAGCCTCCTTACCTCGTCTTGGAGCATTACAAGCTCGCAGTGATGTATCAATTAGATTAGCCTTCGACGTGCTATATTTCTGTTGAGCAATTTCAATTTCATTGTGACTTCTCCGATTATACGGACTTAAAGGCAAAGGGATATGGAACTTGATGCTCCCCTATTTGACATATCCGTGGTTGAGTTGTTTGTGGGATTAAATTACGCGTATTTCCTACCTCGGAATAGTTAGTCTTAATACGCACGACCCCGTTGTGGGTTGTGGGTTGAGTTAATCAACCCCAGTCGAAGACCCTGAACGTCAACGTGCGTTAACTCCGCCGTAGCCAACGACCTAGACATGGCCTTTTGCTACCTACGATTCGTCTCCACAGCTGTCAAGTTTCGGCCCTTGAGCTAAACATCTTATCTTTGGTGATCATTCAGTAACTATGCGGGGACTCGGTACACCAAGGGAGATAAGTTATTAATGTCTCATTATTTGGATTAGGGGTATCTTGTGGTGATTCGCCAGCGAATTATATGGCGGTTTAGGAAGCATGCTCTATGTACTGTTTACATGCCCCTCCGCGACAACCTCGTCTTCAACGTAGGGTTTCTTATACCCTGGTCCACATAATTCGTCTACCTGCTCTTCGAGAGTATCGAGCCTGTCGGCGATAGAACTAGCTGCAGTGACAGACGCGGTATCGCTGAGACCGTCGGCTTTCCTGGCGGCGGACCAAAATGAGATGTTGTCGGTCGCTATACTAGGTGAGTGGGGGATATTCCCGGATGTGTTTTCTGCATGAGAGTTAGGGTCGAGGTGTAGCTTGCTTAAATCAAGCTGCGCGCCGTCAACACCTGTCTCTCCTATAGTCTGATTTTCCGTAGTATCTCTGTCCTGTTGCGACGGCTGTTCATCTGTTTGTTCAGTCGTATCAGCCTGTTGCTGTCTACGAAGCATTTCCTGCTTCTCTTCTTCCTCTCTCTGCGTTTGCTCCTTGTGCTGCTTCATCTTCTCGTCTAACGTCTGCGCTTGGTTTGGATCTGGCTCAGGCTTGCGCTCCTTCTTCTCACGTCGAGTAAGTTCTACTTCTAGTACTCTAGTCCCCATTGGGACTTTGGTAGTTAAGCCGTCGTCGTCGCGGTCGAAGTATAGAGCCCAGATACCCGGGAACTCCTCTACTGCGGCGAAGCCTTCCCATCCCTCTAGGGTCATCCGCCGGTCCTGCCGGGTGCAATCAAACGGCCCTGTGATATGAGGTTGCGCGTCGGCTCTAACGCCATATTTGACTTCATAGGTATCCTTATCAACGTATATCCAGTTTAACATTGGGGGGTCGTCGCTTATGGTGCTAACTAGACCCTCATATGGTTTATCAGGGTATGGTAAATAATATCCTGCGAATGGATGTCCGGCGTTCACAGTGTTGGTGCCTTCATCTCCAGTCGACGAGTCGCCAGTCGTAATATAAAGCTAAGATATCCTCGTGTAAGTGATAGTCCTTAGTTCATATTACTATGAATACCTAGAAGATAGGACTTTACCTTATTATCCTTTAACACAACTAACTTTCCATTAATGTCTCGACTTCGTATCGACTGCTTTACGCAAGAAACCACAAGGTTACAGCGACGAGCTCGGTGCTCTTCGCGTTTATTCTTGGACTGGCTTTGTCGGATTGCCTCCTGTGTCCCTAGCAGAGCAGGGGCAATTGTGAGCGCCAGTATCATAGGCACAGCCATGGCGACTTCTTCGAGAGCTTCTTGAAGGGTCTTTCCTTGAAACGTGAAAGTCTGCGATGTATGAATGTTTGAAGACATCAGCTGTTGTGTTTAAACACGTAGTTGCCGGGGGGTGTGGGTGTGTAAGGGAAGACAAGAAGGAGTAAGTGAAAGCTGTAATTCGCAAAGATGATGCTGACAAGTTCAAAGTAAAGGCAAACAAAAAAATTATTTCTTGTAATGTTCAACGAACTTTCGTAAAATATGGTAAAAACCTCTAGAATCGAGATGGGGCGTGTTCATGGATCCCCCTGTCGCCGGTTTCAGATGCGACTCTGTCTGGGGGAGCTGGACAGACTGGGCCCATATCATATGTTTTCCAGGACATCGGCGTCTCAGCCCTTCCCCGTGTATCTAAAATCATGCGTTTACTTGTTTTCCAGCCTCATCTTTGACCATTCTCGTGCTGATCAGGACCTAGCTGCTGGCAGCTCGCCGTCGGTTCCGCGATCTTGGATTGAATTTACTAATTTGTATACTGTGCCTCATACTATGAACTTCATGCTTTCCGTATTCTAACTTCTCAACACGGCTGGTCCACGGAAAGCGAATTGAATAGGCGTGGTTGGAATATAATGTAATAATAGTCGACGCTGGCGGAGAAATCAACATGGTCGCGGATATCCTACAATCTTTAGCTAACAACACCGATGACGCGGACGGCGTAGCGCAATTAGTCGTAACAGCACTCGGATCGGGAGGGCAACATTACATTTGCTGGAAGACCCATGCGGGTGAATACAGACAACGTAGGTCTCCCAATAGCATTCCAAAAAATTTCATCCTCTTTTTGCTTATCCTGAAATATAGGATGCCATGGCCTCCCAAGGCGTTTGGAAGATTGGCTGTTTCCACTCGATGGCAGTACCAGAGACTTCGAGACTTTGCAGGTGATACTCTCCGGAGAAGACACATTCTGGGCGTCAGACAGGAATGGAGAAGTTCGGAGCGAGCCTTCGGGCACCCAGCAGCAGATGCTCCGAAGAGCTCTAACATTTAATGGCGGAAGCCCTTCTTCCGGGAGCAAGCGGCGGATGAGTAGGGCGTGGGAACTTTCAGGAGGCGATACTGAACGGCCACGATCCAGCACACTGCCATCCATGTCGCCGGCGGTAGACCATCTCCCTGGACCTCACCAAAAGCCGGATCCGGCGACTCATGGCCGGTCGTCATCGGCGGACAAGCTACGCCGAGTTTCTCTTGTACCGATTGCTTTCCACCAACGGAAACGATCGTGGGCTACACGTCCGCGCAGCTTAGTATACGGTGGCGAGGATTTGGGGGTGCTGAAGGAGCAGCCAAGTCCGCAAGGAGTCAACGTCCCGCCAACGCCAGTGAAATCTGCACCTTTGACGAGCGCCAGAGCGCCGGAACATCGCTGCACTTGCGGCTACCATAGATACGCTAGCATGGAGGTTGATAAGCCTGAGTCAACTGCAAGTTCAAAGCCCCGGTCGAGCTACGCGGACGCAAGCGTGCAAACGGACCCTATGCCGGAGCCCGAAGCAAGCAGCACAGGCGCGTTTGGCACCAGCCGGCAGAGGAAGTCTGAGCATCACCGACGACGGGAGTCTTCCTACTCCGCAACTAGCACAGCCGATTCCTATAACCCATGCTCGTATCCCAGCAGCAAGCGCTCGAGCTTCGAGACCATCACGACGGAGCCCGACCAAGGAGACTGCGATCCGGGTCTCGGTAGTAAATATTCCGGAGGGTGGCAACAACCCCTACAGCAGCAGCACTGGGAACAATTCACAAATCCCGTGGCGATGGGCCGGATGCAAGCTTACTTCCGTTCTTCGACGTACGTGCTCGGGGCTGCCCTGCAGCCTTAAGGGTTAGCTTAGGAGGAAAAGACCGGAATATCTGGGCTAATTATGGGTTGTACATATAAGGCGTAATATCATCCGTGGGAGCGTATGGCTTCGTTTATTACTGTATATTTTTAATTATTGGCTGTCTTGGGGCTTTTTACATGTACAAAGATAGATAAAATTCAGCGACTGGCCAGGTGCTTGGTATATTGCCTTCTTATAGATCATTACCGCTTATTAAATCTCGCTCCGTCCAGGCCTATGTAGCATATACTATTCTACTTATTACGAATTATCGATCGGATCGAAGAGTTATAAGGTGTCATAGTACCTCGGCCAAGACCCTCATCAGCAAGACCGATAAATACGAGGACAGGGGCTATGAATCGCAAGACATGGTGGCCTATACATGGTGGTTGTAATTTTCTAGGTCTATTTTAATGCCTTCTTACGGCTATAGCTACCTCCATTTAGTCTACCTTTCCTTTCGCCCCTTTCAAGTTCCCTATTACTTTCGCAACAGCTGCGGTAATCTTGCTCTTCAGACCACCAACATTACTCTCGGTGATTTCGTCGGCTCCCACAAATCGTCGGATTAATATATTATACAGGCCACCGAACGCAAGCGCGATGACCGTGCTCGTGAATATGATCACGTTGTACGGCATACTGAAATCTGGCGTCGGCAGGCTGAGAAGAAGGGATGTGGTTCGTAGATTCGACATTTTTTGGCGCGCTAATGGAGCATCGGGATATGTGGAGGGCAAGATGGTTATGATAGCTGCCGCAACGTCAAAGCCGCGGTTCGCATCTGGTGGATATTCGGTGTAGCGTAAGATGGATTTTTCAAAGTCGTAAGTAAGAGTAACTGTACTGGCAGGTGGAATACGCATTCGCAGTTCAAGTTGTGTTCCACGGACACGGTCTAGGGCTGGCCGATAATAAATCTCCTCGATGATATCGTTCTTGGATCCGGGTACCCCATTCACATGGGCTGTAAGGGTATGAAGGTAGATCTTCATGAACCATGGAAGACTTTCCATGTAAAAGAATTCGACCTCCGTATCTGGGCTTGGGTTAGTAAGGATAGTCCTTACTCCGCCTCGCTCATACCCGTGGCCCGTGAAGCTACGCTCCGCATATAGAAGCGGAGTTTCGGGCTCAACCATTTCATCGGCATCCGTTTTAGGATGTTCGCCTTCCCGTGACATATGGGGAAGGACCATAGAGAAGTCAGATTCCAGGGGAACTTGATAGCATCGAGAGGGTCTGTTTGCATCTTTGATCTCGCTTGCACCAGCGGTTATATAGATATCCCTGGTATGTGGGACTTGGATACAGACGGGCGGGACCGCTGGGTCAGTCAATGGGCAAGCTCCCTTAATCGTCTTACCAAAGATTTGGTCAAGCGCCCACTCCTGACCCTGGGCGTGGTCGGTGGGAAAGCATGTATCCTCAGAATTATATGGCTTTGATGTGTTACATTTTAACTCATGGACAGGGAGAGGTCGGGGGATAGGATTATCTACATGATATTAGAAGCTTTTACAAATAAACGTGGACAGTTTTTTCTTACCTCTAGGGCGCTTAGACCTTTCGATGTCTAAGACCATATCGATTGTTTGCTCAATCTGCAGCACGCACTCTTGGCCATCGGGACATAAAGGTCGAATATCGATGGCCATGCTTTGCCAAGTTGCGTCGAAGAGTTTGTGTCCATCAAGTAGAGTCGATATTCCAGCCTTCCCCTTGCAAGGCAATAATTTCAGAAAAGGGGTCAAATTCTCTGTACAAACTACTTCTCTCGGCAGTACACCATGCAATAATTGCATGTTAGCTAAGGTGGTGTTTGAGTGATCTCCTTCGGGTTGGAAGGACATGACGGGTCGAGTTGTTCTCGTTTCATCGATGAAGTTCAGCGAAGCACAGAAGAGGCCAGATAATGCGTTTGTTAGGCTCAACCATTTGCGGCTCGCCCTATGGGTAAGTAGCGTTAGCATGGACATGGAACAATCAGAAGGGTCAACGCTGCATAGCATACTCTTCGTCAGTGTCTGCTTCGATCCATGCCCATAGCTCGACACCCGTTCCGCCTTCTTTCGTGCCATCCCACGGCCTCGCTCCCCAGTTCTCGGCGTCCCATCTTCCTAAACTGAATCTCAGATGAAGCTCTCGTGTTCCAACATGTTGTAATATCTGTCCTAAAGATCGAGGGAAATATCGGAAGTTGTGCGCTTCGAATTGCGACAAAGTTGTGTTGGATCTAAAGTTGAAGCTGGCGAGGACGGTAGATTGAGGTAGCGGCTTAAGAATTAATTGTTCGTAGTAGTCGGAAGCAAGAGCAACGGTCCAAAACAGAATCGAAAAGGGTATCAAGTAAGAAAAGAAATGGCGCATCGTGGCCGTCGATGGTCCATGAGGACGACCGTTTTTTTCTTTTTTTTTTTTTTCTTTTTTATGGTGGTGGTAGCCTGTTGTAGTTGTAAGATGGGAATTTTTGGCACGTCGATTATTGGATGCGAGATCCAGCAACGTGGAATAATTCCAACAAGGCTAGTACGTAGATGTTAAGACGGCGGGCGATATGACCAAAAACCTGTTAAACTGCTAAATTAGTAAAATTATATAATTATATAATATATATAATCATATAATCATATAATCATATAATCATATAATTTATATGATTATATAATTATATAATTATTATGTTTACCTATAAAATTTTTAAATAAAAGTAATATATTTATTATATATATTAATATTTATTTAAAAGAAATTAAATTTTAAGTTTTATATTTCTTATTAAAATAATGAAAAATAAATCCTTGGTATTATTATATTCTTTATATATCCCTTTATTTATAACTGTAATTTAATCTTTATATAATAAACTTAAAAAAATATAACTATTTTTTTAATAAATATATATATTAAAATTAAGCAATTAAAATGTTTTTTCGTGCGTAAATATTATTAAAAGTAATAAAAGTTTAAATGTACTTTAATTATTATAATTATTATAATTAAAATTATTATTACTATTATTTAAATTTAATATAAAAATTAAAAATATTAATATAATATATTATAAGAAATATTTAAAATTTTAATTATAATTATTAAAAAAGTAATTATTTTTATTTAAATAATTAAAATTTAAATTATTATAATTATTAGGTTTAAACCTATTATTATTAAATTGTTATTTTATTTTTTTTATATGTTATAAATAATAAAATTTATACCATTTATTAAAAGTAAAATTAATTTTAATAATATAATTATTTAATTATTTCCGTTTTTTTCCATTAATAATTATAATAAATAATTTATTAATTTTATTATTTAATATTATTATTAAATTTAAACCTAATTATATTATTAATAGTTATTTAATTTTAATTAATTATTAATATAATATAATTTTTTTTTATTATTATAAGGTTATATATTATAGAATATAAGCTTTTATTATTATTATAATTATTTAAATTTTAAAAAAAAAAAGAAATAAAATTATTAAAATATAAATAAAAAGTATTAATATTTAAATTATTAACATTTAATATATTAATGTTTAAGGTTTTAAGGTAAGTAATAATAATTAAAGTATATTATATTTTTAAAGTTACTTATAATTTAAATATTTTTATTAAATAAATTTAATTACGGAAAAAAGGTACGATCGAATAGGGTTTATTTATAATATATAATTAATATAATTTAAAAAAGTAAGAAAAAAAATAATTTAATTATTGGTAAATAGAGGAATGTAAAAGAAGTACCATTTAGCAGGAATAAAATTATTGGTAAATATTATTTTACTTTTTAATTTAACACGTTTAAATAAAAAAAAAAGATTTTAATTTTTTTTTTTTTCAGCTTTTATTAATTTCCTATATATTGTTTATAATAATATAATAAGTATAATAGATAATTTTATAATTTAAAAAATTATAATTTAAAATATGAAAAGTTAATAATTTAATAAATGAAATATATTTTAAATAATAAATTATAATTTCCTTTTTTAAGTTTTATTATTTTACTTTTTTAAATATTAATAATGTTAAAATATAAAATGGTTAATATTTTATTATAAAAAAGAAGAATAGAATTTTATATATAAATTATATTATTAAATTTATATTATTAAAAAAAATGTAAATAAAAAAAAATTTAAATATTATTTTTTTAATAATTTAATTTAAATTTTATATTTTTTTATTATTAATTAAAAATAAGTGTTATAATTATAAATTAAAGGCCTTTTATATAATAAATTATAAAAGTTTAATTTTAAAATTAAATAATTTTTAAGTTAATTAATTTAATATAATATCCCTTTTAAAAGTTAAGTAATAATAATTTATAAAATTAATTATTATTGTAATTATATATAATTTTTATATAATTTATATAAGTAATTAAAAATGTTATAATTAATGGTATTTTTAATAAAAGGTTTTAACTATTTAATTATAAATTAAAGATTAAAAACTTTATAAAATAAGTAATATTTTATTTAATATAAATATATATTATTTAATATTATTTACTATTTTAAATAAAAATTAATTAATATATATTAATATAATAAAATTATTTATTATAAAAGGTATATTTAATATATTAAAACTTTATATTAAATTTTAAAATAATTTTATTTTATTTTCTTTTATTAATTCTTTTTATTTTTTATAATAAATAATGTTATTAAATTAATATAAATTATTATAATTTATAATATATTTAATTATTTAATTTTATAATATTTGAATTAATTTTATATTATTAATTTTTGTTAATTTATAAATAACTTTTTTTAATAAATATATTTATATTATTTTATTAATTAAATATAAAAAAATTTAAAATTAAAAAAAAAAAAAAATAACTTATATTATTATTTTATTATATTAATTTCTTTATATGTACTTTTTTTTTTTATTAAAACCTAGAACTATTTTTATAATATAAATATAACTTAAATAAAATTTCTTTTAAAATAAATTTTATAATATATTATATTAATTAGCTTTAATTAAATTAAAAAGTTATTTTTAATAAATTATATTTTATTATAATATTTAAAAGTTAAAAATACTTTATTTTTTTAAGGTATTATATTATTATATTCTTATTTTAATTAAGTAATTTATTTTTTTTAAAATAATTATTTATAATTATTAAAAAATTAAGTTTAAATTTATTTTAATTGTTTTAACTATAATTTTATTAATTTATTTAAAAGTTTTTTTAAAGGTTTTTAATTTTACTTTTATAATTAAAATAAGTTATAAAAATTATAAAATTTATATATAAAAATATTAAAATTTAATTTATTATTAATAATTATAATATTATAGATTAATTTAAATAATAATGTAAAAATTAATAATAAATTAATTTATAATATTTTTAAATAAAAAATAAAAATATTTATAAAATTTCCTTAATTTATAATAAAATTATTAATTTAAATATACTTTAATATATTATTATATATTATTTTAAGGTTAAATATTATTATAGTTATATCTTTAAAAGCTATTAATAAAAGAATTAAAGAAAAAAAACTATTAATATTAATATATATATCTTTTAATAATTTTTTAAAGGTAAAATTATTAAAAAATTAATTATTATATATTAAATTATTTATATGTATTTTAAGGTTAAATATTATTATAATTATATCTTTAAAAATTATTAATAAAGGAATTAAAAAAAAAAAGTAATTAATATTAATATATATATTTTTTAATAATTTTTTAAAGGTAAAATCATTAAAAAATTAATTATTATATATTAAGCCATTTATATATTTTATATAATTATTTATTAAGTAAAATTATTATTTATTATAATTTATATTAAAACCTTATAAATAAATAATTATTAAAAAAAGATTTAGTAAAAGTTTAATTTATTTTTAATAAACTTTTAATTATATTAAAAATAATTTAAATTAATATTATTTCTAATATATTTATTTAAAGCATTAATAATAATTATTTTAATTTTAATATTAAAAATATTAATATTAATAAATGGAAATTATTTATTATTTATAACCATTTTTTAATTAATTTAATATAAATATAATAAGAAATTTATTCATTTATTTATTTTAAAGAAATTATTAAAAGATTTTTAAAACTATAAATTCTTTAATTTTAATTTTTTCTTTTTATATTTGCAAAGAATATAAAATTTAAATATATAAATATTATTATTTAATAAAGAATTATAAATTAATTAAAATATTATTAAAGGGATAATTATTTTAAATATTTATTTAATTTAGGTTTTTATTATATTTTTTTCTTTTAACTTTTATTATTATTTTTATTAGCTTTTTATGTAAATCTAAAATAAAAAAATACTTTTAAAATTCTTTTTAACTTTTTTATTTAAAAAATTAATATTAAATATATTTATAATAATATTTAATAATTAAGAATGTGTATTTTTAGTTATAATATAAATTTTATATAATTTTTTAAATAAAGATTATTCTTATACTTATTTTTTTAAATTAAAAAAGGAAAAATAATTCTATAATTAAATTTTTATAAATATAAAAACTAATGAACATTATTTATACGTAATTTACTATCTTTAAAAACCATATCCATTATTTTATATTTTAAAGTTTTTTAAATATTAATTATAAATAAATAATAAATGAAAAAATAGGAAATAAATCTCTTAAAAAAATAATTAAATTACTTAAAAAAAATCTAATAATATTTAATTAATATTATAAGTAATAATAATTTATAATATAAAAATTAAAAAAAATTAAATAAGGATTATTTTTATTTTATTATAATTTTTAATTATAACTTTAAATATAAATAAATATATTAAAAACTTATTATAATTTAATATTATATAGATTTTTAATATTTATAAAATTATCTTTTTATTACTTATTTTAAAAAATTATTTTAAATTTATTAATTATTATATTTAAAAATAACTTTATCTTAAAAAGGAAATTAAAAACGCTTCATTATTTATTTCTTACTTTATTTTTATAAAGTTAATTTATTTTTATAATTTAAAATCCCTAAGAATTATTATAAAATCTTAATAAATTTATGTATATAAATTAATATTAACTAAATTAATTAACCTTACATTATATCTAACATTAAGTAAAAAAACTTTATAATAAAAAAATTATTATTTTAATTTATAAATAATTAAATAATATAATTAAATTAATATTAATTATAAATATTAAATCATTTTAAATAAATTAATTAATAATATAAAATTTTAATTAATATATTTTATTTATTTATAAAAAAATATAAAACTTATATTATTTTATATATAATAAATAAATAAATGTTATTAATTAAAATTATTAAATCTTAATATTTTAATATTTAATTTATCCTTAACTTTTAAATTATATAATATAACTTAAGGATTAATTAAAATAATAATATATAATATTTTATTTAATTATTAATTAAAATCTCTTAATGTAACTAACCAATTTATTTTATTTTCCATATTTAAAGAAATATAATTATTAAAAAACTATTAAAATTTTATATATTAATATAATTTTATTATCCTAAACCTCATATAATTATATTATTAATCCTTTTCCCCTTATTAATAATATTTTACTAGGATTTTAAGTTTATTTAATACATTATATTATAAGGGTTAAGAATTAATTTAAATACTTAAATATCTAAAATATAAAATTATATAAATTAGGTTTTTATAATATTTAAAAAAAGGGTTAATTACTTATTTTAAATAATAATCTTAATAAAATTATCTTAATTTACATATATTATATATTTAATCCTCATTTTAATATTAATTATATTAATTATAATATATTAAAAAATATTATAAAATATTAATATTATAAAAATTAACATTATAAATAATATTTTAATATTAAAAATATTTAATTAATAAAATAATTATATAATAATAAAAAATATATTTAATAAAAATTATATTACTTATAATAAAATAATTTTATTTTTACAAAATACTTTAAATTACTTATTTTAATAATATATTATAATTATATATTTTTTATTTCAAATATAAAACTTATTTAAAATCCTAATACTATTTTTTTTTATTAATTATCTCTTTATAATAACCTTAAGTATATACTTTATATTATTATTATATATTATACTTTCAAATTAATATTTCATTAAAAAAACCTTATTATAAAACAGTTAATTTATATCATTTCTTTTAAATATTAACCTCTTTAAATTATAAAATATTATAATAATAAAGGTAAATAATTAATATATTTTTTAAAAGCTCCTTAAAATTTATAAATATTTAATTAACTTTAAATATATAAAAATATATAACTTACTTTAATATTAAATTATAAATAAATCTAATAATTTAAGTACTTATAAATTAATAAAATTATTTAAAAATATTTATATTTTTATAATTAATTATTTCTTTTTTTATTTTAATTAAAATTATATATTTTAAATTAAATACCTATTTATTTTAAATTTCTATAATTTTTTATTTCTAAATTATATCTTTAATTATTTTAAAAATATTAAATAAATTTTCTTTAATAAATAAATTATTTATATCTTTTTAAGTTAAATTAATATATTTTAAAATATAAACTTTAATTCCATTTATATTTTAATTAATATTAATAAAAATTAAATAAAAGAGAATATTAAATTAAATAATATACCATTATAATTAATGATTTTTTAAATAATAAATAATTTTTAATATTATATTAATAAAATTTAAAATATTTTATTAAATTATCTAATTTTTTTTAAGAAAATACTTTATATAAAAATTATATTTTAAATTTAAGTGTAATAAATTAAAATAAAATAAAAATCGAAAATAAAAAAGGGGGTAAAAATAAAAAAGAAATTAAAAATATAAAAGGGTTTAAAAGTAAAAGAAAATTTAAAAATAAAAGGGGGTTTAAAAGTAAAAAAGTAATTAAAGGTAAAAGGGGGATTGAAAATAAAAGGAAAATTAAAAATAAAAGGAAAATTAAAAATAAAAAAAAAATAAAATTAATATTTTTTAAAAAATTTAAATAAAAGTATTAATATATAATTATATAAATTTTATATATTAATTTCTTTATATATATCTTTTAAAATAACTAAAGATTATTATTATTAAAAAAGTTTTTTACTTTAAATAAATTATATTTAATAATATTAATTATATATAATTTTAATACTTACATTTTTATGATTTTTTAAATAAAAATATATTTTATAGCTTTATAAAAAATTATATTTTATAAAGGCTAATAATAAAGAATAATTTTTATTTATAAAAAATCTTATAAAAATCTTTAAACATGTATCCAAAATATAAGAACTTGAATATTATTTATTTAAAAATAAATTATTAATTATAAAAATATTTTATATATATTATAAAAATTATATTAATTTTACCTTTATATTCTATTTTAATTAAAATTAATTATTCCTTATTTCTTATACTTTAACAATAATATATATAATAAAAGGTTTTTAATATAAAATTAATATTTATAATAAATTAATTATAATTTAATATTATAATTATTTATTTTTAAATAAAACTTTTTTTAACTTTATTAAATTAATTTAAAGTAACCTTATTTATTATAATAATATTATTAAAGATAATATTACTTTTTAATTTAATTAATTCTATAAGTTTTAATTATTAATTATAAAGAAAATTATTTTTTTAATAACCTTAAACCTTTTTCTATCCTTATTTAAGTAATTCATATATTAATCAATAAATTTATAAAGTAATAAAAATAAATTTACTTTATTAAAATTAAATTTATTTACTTAAAAAGTATTTACATAAAAAATTTATTTTAATCTAAATTTTATTATATTTAATATATATATTAAATTCACTTTTCTTACCTAATTAATAATAATAAAATAATAAGGTAAATTACAAATTAAATAATAGTTACTTTTAATTTTTAATTTTATATATAGAATTTTATAATTTAAATTAATTATTTAATTATATATACCTAATATAATATATATATCTTTATTTAATATAACCTTTATTATATTTAATTAATTTGTTTTTTATATTTAATTAATAATAATAAAATGGTAATATAAGGTGTAAATTAAGTAATAATTGGTTTTAATTATTTATATTATATATAAAATTTGGTAATTTACTTTAAGTACTTAACTACATATATTTGGTAAAACATATTTAATATTTTTAATATAATGGTTTATTTTAATAATTTATTAATAATATATAGGAAATAATTAAAAAAAAATTAAATTAAAAAAACTTTAAAAAATATTTTTTAAATTATAATAAATTATTAATATAATATATTCTTTTTAAGCTTTTTATATTAAATAATATATTATTATAAATATATAATAAAATATATAATAATTATTTAAACAATTTAAATCTTATATTTATTTTTTTTTTTTTTTTTTTCTTTTTTTTTACTTTATATTTAAAAAATTTAATAATGAATAATGGTTATATAAAATAAATTATTTTACTTATAATCTAAGGTTTTTTAATAAATTAATTCTATATGGTAATTTATTAATAATTAAAATAAATAAAATATATAAAGTAAAATTTCTTAAATTTAATTTATATTAATAAAAGATTTATTAATTAAAAACCTTAAATTATTATTAAAAAAAAAAGATTTAATTGCTTATATAACAGTAAATTATTTATTATAATTATTTACTTTATAAAATCATTAATTTTTATAAAACCTTTAAAGAAAATTCTTTTAACTTTACTTAAAATGTTAATACGTTTTATTAAACCAATAAATTAAAAATCTTTTTTATTTATAAGGTGATAACTAATAGAAATATTCTGTAAAATAATCCTTGTAAATCTATACCTTTTTTAAGATATTAATTATATCTTTAAGTAAAATAAGATGTATTATTTAATAATGGTAAATAATAACTTTTTAAACTTAAAAATAATTAAATAAATATAATTATTTAAATTTTTTAAAAAATTAATTTTAAATATTAAAAAAACTTATGATTATTTTTAAATAATTAATAATGGATAAAGAAGATTTTATAAATAAAAAAAATTCTATATTATTTTAAAGTTTATTAATATATTTTAATAAAAATTTAAAATTTTAATTAATATTATATAATTTAATTATTTTTTGGATATATATTTGGAAATTAATTATGTTTTATTTAAAGAAGCGGATATAAATAAGTAATTTTATAAGGAAATAAATAATAGTGTTAGTATTTTATATAATATTAATTATTATTTATTTTATATATTTCATTATATTTTTATTTAATAATTTTAAATTATATTATTTTTTAATTATATATATTAGAGGATTTATATATGTAAAAGGGTTATTAAACTTTATATTATTAATAAAAATTATATTTTTTCCGTTTTAAAAAAGATTAAGGAAATTAAAATTTATTAAAGATAAAAATATTAAAGTTAATATTTTATAAGTTATATTATTTTAATAATATAATTTGGTAAATTAACTTGGATTTGGTATAATTTAGGTAAATTAACTTAAATCTAGTGTGATTTGGGTAATTAAGGCTTTAATTTTATTATTTTAATAATATAAAGAATGGGGAAAAATAAAATTAATTAAAGGTTTTTAAAATATTATAATATTAGATTTATTATTATTATTAAATAATAAATAAGTTAGGGATAAATTTAGTGTAATTAAAATTATTATAACATTAAATTTAATGTTATTATAAGGTAAAAAGTATAAAGTAAAATATTTAATTGTAAAAAGTAAAATAATAATTATAATTAAGGTTTAAAAAATATTTATATTTTGGAATAAATTAATATTAAAGTTAGTTTTTAATATAATTAATATAACTAAATTAAAAATAAAATATATAATTATTTTTAATATTATATATATTAATTTTAAAAAATATTAAAAAATAAATATATAAAATTCAATAAATAAATTAATTTATATATTTGTATTTATGGATTTTTAATTAAAAAGTAATTGTTAAAATACAGGTAAACATATATATATTCCATTATAATAATATAAGTATAAATATTATAAATTATTTTAATTTAAGGAATTAATTAATTAAAATAAAAAATGTTTTTATTATTAATTAAATAAAA